>PVJA010028464.1:0-27563 GCA_004027025.1 Myocastor coypus | reverse complement strand
CTCACCTTTGTTTCAAATGTCCTTATCCCTTGGTTCTTGTCCCTTTCTGGGACGGCTCTGGAGTCCCCTTTCCTGAATGTCTTTAGTTACTCTGAAGCAGCTGCTTTGATGTCCAAAGTTGATTCAAAACATTTCCCTTTCGTTGTCCTGTTGGATTTTGGAAAGTAACGCTAGTGGCCTGGTGCCAGACCCCGCGAATGAAGTGGGTGAGGACACAGTGCTGTGTTCTCATCAGCCTGCCTTTCTGTCCAGGGCACCACCCTCAGCAGCCACATTCACCAGGTTTTTGATCATACTGAATGAAGACACTCAGGAAAGATTTCCCGAGCTGCTTTGACAGCGGCCAGAATAGTGGGCTAAGTGTGTTTGGGGTGAGAGGGAGGGTTCTGGGGGGCCCACTGCAATGTGCCATCACCCTATTAAGGTTTTCAAGAAGTTTTACATGTTTGAAATAATTCTTTGTCACACAGTGTCATCGTCTAGCTGGTGAAACAAGCTGCAGCACAATTTCCAAGCAACCCCTCTCACTCTGGGGTGCCACATTTAAAGGGGGGGCAGATCCTTAGGGGCAAACTGTAGGTGTGCTTGTGACACTCAGGAGCTGGGGACCATGCTCACTGGGGCAGCTTCACTCCCTGTGGAGCCCTGAAGCCCAGGTGAGACGTCTTCCTCTCACAAGGGGACAAGACGCACTGCCCTGATGCTACGGACCCACACTCCGACCAGAGGCTGGGTCTACCTCAGACCAAAGCCCGGATGCTGATTACTAGCTGCAGCTGTGCTCCAGTCTTCTGGGGACTCGGTCCTGTGCACCGCCCTCTGTGGAAGGGATTGGGCACGGCAGCCAAGGGTTGCGATCAGCGACCCAGCGGCTGGGCACCGTCCTGCTGTGGCCCAGGCACAGGACGACTGCGGCGCTCACAGAGCCCAGCACTGCTCCCGTCAGGAAGGTGAAAGTGACGCCCTCCCAGGGAGGTCCCTCACGTGCGGCCTTGTTAGCATGACACTGTAGGTCCCCTAGTATCTGTGCGATGGCTGCTCTGGGCCAGTGCCAGACTCCATCCTGGCAATGTTTTTTGATCTGTGCAACACTGGGGGAGGGTTACCACCCTGCGGGACCCCTGTCAGGACTCTGCCTATGCCTGTGCTGAAAAGATGAGATTTAGACAGGAGACGGCTGCAGGGAAGTGAAAAAGGATGCCAGAGGCTGCCTGAGCAATGTCCCCAGTGGGTGTGGTCTTGTCCCTCGGTGGTTTCTGAGGCTGTCCAGTGTGTGTGTCCCCTATGCTCCATGGTGAAGATGTAGATCTAGGTGAACCGGTGGGTGGCAGAAGAGCATACGCCCTGCACCAGCACCAACGCCAACACCATGCCCTCTTCCTGGGGGGAGGCAAGGAAATCCTAGGGAAGGTCAGAGAGACCAAAGCGCAGGATGTGGAACCACAAGCTCGCCTCTTCCATGAGGGCCTGGCCCGCCCCGGGAGTAGCCCCAGACCCTGTCTAGGGACCACACCCCTTCCCTATCTGTGTCCCCCTGCAGGACCCCCATCTCTTATTTGCTAAGTGAGGGAAGGCAGAGAAGTGTCACACCCAGGACTTCCTCCAAGTAAGTCTACAGAGGATTCAATTACAGGGGAGCTAGAGATCAGAAAGGCCTCAGCACCCATTTGGCTCAATGCCTTGTTTGCTAGCTGGGGTGGGGGCAGCATGCTCCCAAGCCGGACACAGGGCCACCTGGTCACTGCCACTCGACCACAGAGCAGGACACAGCAGCAGCTCTGTGAAAACCAGGTGCCCCTCCTCCTGCTGTCAGTGATAGGGGGGGCAACAAAGGCGTCTACTTTCGGGAAGAGACATCATTTCCTCCTAGCTGCTGACGAGAGGGGTTGGGATGAAATTTACAAGGAAAGGCACAGCCAGATAGGGGCAAACGTTGTGTGCCACGTTTGAGTCAGAGACAGTGGCCGATAGAGATGTATTCCGTCCAGCTGTTTGCTCAGGACTTAGCCCTAATTCTACGGCAAACAATGCTCATTGTGCCTGGTCTTTCTATTCCGAGGCCGTTTCCAGGCCTATCTGCAGGGAGAGACGCAGAGTCCTGATAGTGTTTGTGAGCCAGGCTGGCCTGGCTGAGTCTCAGGAAGAGAATGAGATAAGCACTGGGGGGGTGGGGGCAGGGCCTCTTCCACTGGTTCCTGCAGGAGACCTGGAGCAGGGGAGCCTTTCTGTGTTGGCCAGGGTCCTGCTCAAGGGAGACCATCTGGAACCACTGGGCCTTTTCCAGAGCATATCCTGGCAAAGAGCGCAGGTGGAGGAAGAGGAAGAGGAGCGGCTTCCTGTCTGTGTGTGACGCCCCCAAACAGGGCCACTGGCCCAGGCAGGAAAAAGATGGCCTTCCCTGATAGGAATGCTATTGAATTGTTTGCAACAATAGCTGCAGGTCTTGGGGGACGGCATTATGGGAAAAGGTCATGATGTGATTTTGATCTGACCAAAGCGAGCTCAAGGGTGGATGCCAGAGCTGCTGCTTTAAATACTAAAATTAGAGCGATCTTAGCATTCACCTTTGCAGATATTTGGTGGGATTTGTGAAACAGCTGAGGACAAAGTGCAACAACATCTGAAGAAGAAAGGGAGCAAATGCGCTCCTGGGGTGATGGCGCCCCTAGGTAGCAGCGAGTGCCTGCTGGGGAGTAAGAGGCCAGGACCGGAAGAGAAAGGCAGATTTGGGGGAAGGCCAGAAAGCCTGAGGAGGCCAGCCATTAGCCTCTCGCACGTGATGATCGGGGCCAAGGTGTCTTCCTCCGAGACCCCACGGAGTGCAGATGGCATTGCTAGACCTTAGGCTGGCTTTAACTCCTGCCACAGGGGCCCCAGGAATGGGACCCCAGGTTGGCTGCCTTCCCAGGGGTGTGGCGGGGTTGAGCCTGGGAACGGAAAGGTGAGCTGCAGCAGCGCTCAAACCCAGCGGGCCAGACCGGAGGCAGAGCCCAGAGCCAGGGGTGCGGGGAGCCGAGAAAGCCAGGTGCAGACAGAAGTGCAGGCTGGGCGAGGTGCCAGCTGCGTGCTGGTGCCTGGGGCTCTGGGGCAGTAGTCAAGGTGCTTAGACGCTACCCCACCATTGTTCTTCCACTGTGGTGAGGTCCCCAGCCCCTAGGGAGTTCTAAGGTGCAAGGCAACATCTCATATCCTTGGAAAGTCATTTAGAGATGGAAACCACTTCAGCTGCCAAAGTGAACAAAAACGACTATCCCACCATTCCCAGCGTAGTTGATGATGGCGTCAGCTTGCATAAGAAATGTCCTGCTGATTGGTTGGGCACAGCTCTGGGTGTCTGGATGGCGGGTTTACTGAGGATAGAAGACCTGCCCCAGGGTGAGTGGTACCAACCTGTGGGCTGTGGCCTGGATGGAATAAAAAGGGTAAAAAGGGGTGGACCCTTCTGCTGCTCTGGGGGACTCTGTGCGGCACCTTCACCTGGGACACCCTCTCCAGGCTCCCGGTGTGGACCTTCCAGCCTCCTGACTCGGACTTGCTCCGGGTCTGCCTCGGACTGTGGCTGGATGGTCACATCCCCCGTGTCCAGGCTGCCCCGGCGCTCTCCCATCTGGCTCTGCAGGCGGCATTGGAAAGGCTGCCTTGTAAATCTATGTGTTGTTCTCTACCTCTGCTTCTCTAGCGAACCCTAACAAATACATCCCTTCCTGGGTGTCTTCCCGAGACAGTGGAAGGCATCGCGCCACAGTGATCCACGCACACCCGCGTTTACAGTGGCACAACCGAGAAGAGCCAGCCCTCGGGAGGAGCCTCTGTGTCCACCAGCAGAGGCATGGAGGAAGAGCATGTGACATTTCCACACAACAGAGCCCTGCCCTGTCACCAAGGAGATTAAACTTAGATCGTTCACATAAAATGGGCACATCCTGAGACCGTGGTCGCAATGAGAAATAAGCCCCATGCCCAAGGGGGCATAAATATTGCAGGGCTCCTTCTACGTGAGAAATTCAAAACACAAATACTGAAGAGCAAGATAAAAGGTAATAGTAATTGAGGAAGCGGAGGTTTTACACAGGAGGGAGGACCGAGAGTTGGAGGGTGGACAGAGGGGAGAGAGGACGCAGAAAGAATGCAGATGTGCCAGGCACCTGGAATGAATCTCACGGAGAGTGCAATGAGAGCTGAAAACATGACTAATAAATTAACCTAAAAGAAAGAAAGAGAGAGAGAGAGAGAGAGAGAGAGAGAGAAGGAAGGAAGGAAGGAAGGAAGGAAGAAAGAAAGAAAGAAAGAAAGAAAGAAAGGACCCCAAAAAGAAACAAGAAAGAAAGAAAGCACAGTCTCCTCTGCGGCTCATCTGGAGTCCGGGAAGCCCCAGAAGCCGACTGCTGCTGAGCTGGCTGTGGTCTCAGTTCTACAGGAAAGCGGCGCTTGCTCTGGAGAACGCTGCTGGCTGCGCGTCATGGCAGCGCATCCCCTGAAGGCCGCAGGGGATGGTGCAGCACTTCAGTGTGACGATGACAGAACCCCAGCTCGGGAAATCCCAGGGTCGCCACAGGGTAGAGCAGGGTGAGGGATGTGAAAAGCAGGATCTTTGCAAGAGAGAATTAGTTTCATAATCAAATCGGAACAAACGCTCAGCACAAGCCACGGCCGCACTCGTGGCCCAATATGGCAGTTTGTCAGTGGGCGGGCCGAGCAGACTCCGTAGGGATGCGGGCCTAAGGCCCCGGATGTTACTTCAACCGTGCACAGCCAGCTAGCCCCTGCAGTCGGCCACGCCGAGTTCGGCTTCTTTCTTGCACATGCATCACCTGCCCTTCTCACCTTATTGTTGCCTCCCGTCTACTCTCTAAATGCAGCCTCTCCCACCCCGCATCCCGCCTTCCCCCAGCCCCGGCAGGGGTGCTGACTTCGGGGTCCCCTCAGCCTGTGACCTGCGCAACAGTGGCACCCGAGAAGGTGCGCCTTCCACGCGGACGCAGCTCTCTCTTCACATAGAGCTGCATTTCCCTCCTAGTAAGACCGGATCTTATATTAATTTTTGCTCCAAAGGACACAGTAGGGCTTCTTTTCAGGGGCTTCCTTTTTTGTGAACAAAAAATCTACATTTATCCGCATACGAAAGTCTACACTTCTTCATGGGCAGCAGGCTACATTTATTCCACTCCAGTCATTTCTTCTGGTACATCATCATACCTCTCCAAACCCTGGACCCCAGCCTGAATTTCTTGCAGCTCCTCTGACTGTAGAGCCCAATGTCTCAAGCCCTACAACAGGGTTCTCCCTGAGAGAGAACTTCTTATTCGTGAGTCTCGTTACAACACATGACATAGCGGATTACGGGAAGTCCTGTTAGACACTCACACATCTGTTAGGTTTTTCAGCGGCAGCCCAGAAGCAAAAGCAAGGAAAGGAGGGCCGGTGAGATAGCTCAGCATATTAAGTGCCTGCTTAGGCAAGTGCAGGGAAAAAGGTTCAATCCCCAGTAGCACATGCCGCACAGGCCCTGCCCCTAGGGGCACTGAGCCAGCCAGCAAGTCCAGCTGCAGTGTGGCGCACGCCTATAATCCCGGTGCTGAGGTGCTGACAGCCGGAGGATCACTACGTTGGAGCTGCGTAGTGAGACCATGTATCAAATACGGGAAGAAAAAGTAAAAGCAAGGGAGGGAAATGGCTTCATTGAGGAGGACATCGAGAGGACCGATGGCAGGGAGATGGGGATCCTCTGGCCTGAGACAGGGAGGCTGAGGCTTTATGGACTTGATAGGGGCAGAGTTTGAGGAGCTAGGCTCCCTGGTAGGTGTGGGAAAGGTAAAAGGGAGTTGTATCCAGGGCTGCAGTGGGGAAGAAGAAAGAAGTGGTCCCTGGGAAGATGAGCTGTTGTTCTGGGATTCAGCCATGATGGATCAGGGCCATGAGAATCTAGCAGCTTGTTCTTGGGCTGGAACCTGTCAATGTTGGTTTGTTACCACACCCACATATTATTTGTGCATTGTGTCTGGGTTCTCATTGGTCTTTTCAGTAAGTCTCCAGTTCAAATACTTCATTATACTTTGTATTGTCATTTATTCTAAGTGTTAATATTATTTATATTTAATTATTTTTGGTTGCCATGAATATATGAAACTGTCTCCATCTGACTGACCATCTTAACTAGGGCTGATCTTAGAGATAAAGCTTCTTCTACAAGCACCCTAAAAATCATGCTCGGACTCATTCTCCAGTTTGGTCTTAGCTGGGGGAATAGGGTCATTTATTGCACACGGGGCCCTTCCCAAGTGACTAGTGTAGGCTTCCTGTGTTTTTAATACACAACTCTCCTGCATGAAAAATTCCCTTTCATGCTTTTCCACTTTCAGTAGAGACGTAGAGCAGTAAATCTTCTACTTTCTTCTTTATGTATCTATAAGAAGAGTGACAACCTGGGGAGAAGCCAACCTCTCTCAGTGTCACCCCAGAAAGGCTCTAGTAGGGGAGAGGGCATGGCCAGGGGCAGTACAGCCCCCAGCAGGGGCCGCAGACACACACTCTAAGATACGTCAGCAACTCCAGAGCGATACATGTGCTTAAGCAGTTCACTTTCGACCCGTGTTCCAGTACCTGTCAGCGAGCCTTTGAAGCCCTCTTCAGATTCGAAACCCAGCCCCAGGGATGGCAAGTCACCATTTCAAAGGCTCTGCATCAGAAGTCATCTTTCGTGGACACTTCCAGCACTGCTCTCAGAATTGCTCTGCATGGTTCGTGAACAGCACTAGGCAGGTGACTTAATCCTAACCCAGAGTCTCCACTCCATGCCTGCTGTGTAGCCATCAATACAGATGGACCTCACCTTACAGAGTAGAGTTGCACTTGGGTCTCTGGAGGTCCAGGGTCCTGGAGGTCAGTGCCTGGGTAGAGAAGCATCTACGGGAGCATTTTGTGGTGGCTCTGGGGACACAGAGTGTGCAGAGCACATAGAACCCTGAGGCACACACCAGGGTTCTGTCTCCCTAGTCTTCAGATGCCCTTCCTTGCCTGTGCCAGGAAAATTCAAGCATCTCAACTTCCTTGGGCCACTCTTGGGTCCCCCCGTCTTTTTTTGAGGGGGGACAATCAAAGGAGGACTCTCTCCAATGGCACCAGCTCACACATGCAATCCAGAACCTCTGGTAAGTAAATTTGGTTTTAGTTGCCCCATCTTTGTCAAGCATCATTAGAAGTTGGTCCCCACTTCTTTGTGCATCGGTCCGCTCTCTGTTACCATAACAACATAACAGAGGCTGTTCTGGACATTTGCAGGTGTGGTTTCTGGGAGGCAGGCAGGCAGGCAGAGGACCCAATGGCTGTGGCGCCACACGGGGGACTCAGTGGAATCCTGCTTTGGAGTGCAGGAAGCTGATCATCAGGAGCTGCTGCTCCTCTAAGCAGCTCAGAGAGACTGGGCAGAGGCCAGCCTCCTACTAGGAGGACCCCCGTGTGCAATGACCCTATTTAATGCTCACTGAAGTTCTACCCAAGGGAGTCCTAGCAGAGTCACTGGCTATGGCGGCACCAGCCGCCACGTGCTGTAGGGGCCAAGGGCTAGGAAAGAGAGGCCATCTTGCCTGTGTTAGGATTCTCAGCAGTGCGGCAGAAAAGCAGAAGTGAAAGATGGAAAACGCCTTTATTGCCACTGGAGACACGGAGAGGATCAGTCGTAGAGAGGTGAGGGATCCTCTGCCCTGAGACAGGGACCCTCAGACTTTATGGACTTTTGCTAGGGGCGGAGCTGGAGGGGCAGATTCAGTGACACCCAAGGAGCTGACTGGGGGCTCCCTTGCGTGGGTGGGAAAGGGGAGAAAGGAAGTTGTATCTCGGGCCGGAGTGGGGAAGAAAGAGAACCTGGTCACAGGGAAGATGAGCTGCTGTCCTGGGATTCAGCAGCGTTGAGTCAGCGCCATAATTTAGCCTTTTGTACTCAGGCTGGAGCCTATCAGCCGGCGCCCGGGGAGCAGCCTGGCAGCCTCAAAGAGGAGCCCTTCCTTGCTGTCTGCCGACAGTGCGTAGCCACGTGCCAGCTAGCAGCAGAGAGAGCCCCCAGGGACCATATGCACCACAGCTGCAGAGCAGACTTGGGGGTGGGAGGCTGTCCACCCCGACACGAGCCAGTGCCCTTTTCCCTGAGTGTGTGCCGTGTGGACAGTGACCCACACAGTGACCTGGATCGCAAGGACTCTTGGACTTGATTTCTTACCGATGCACTCAAAAAGTTGTAAGCGTGTGTTTCTGCCCTTGGGGACCTTGCAAACCCAGCAGCCAGCACGGGGGGAGGCACACATCTGGTCTGGACACTCGCTCGGTACCTCTTCTCACCCTGTGCCGGATGACAGCATTGCCTGCTCCCGCCAGGAGCGCGGGCTTCCTCATAGAACAGCGTTTTGTTTCCATCTCTGGGGGATCAGTCACAAATGTTCTTCAGAGCATTCAGAAAGAGTGGGGCAAGTGGGGGCTCCGCAGACTGCCCACGATGGATGGTCTGCAGTTCACTCGGGCCCCTAAGAAGTGCTTACATTTCACAGCTTAGTTCTGTTTGCCACAAAGGCCCTGGAATCAGACCTGTGGTTTTTAAAGAAGCTTCCCACATTTTTTCGTAGACATTGGAAAGTGAGTTCCACTCATACTGCTGACATAATAAAAGGCGCATCTGCAAACCCTCAGGCAGCTTCTTTAACTTTCTCGTCCTTCGTTCTCTTATCCACGCTCCATGATGCCATGGGTCGTGCTGGGCTGAAGGAGTCTAGTTTTTAACAGTCAACAGGGACCAGACACGTGTGTCGCTGTACTATGTGTATTGGTAGCTTTTCAAAAATGGAGTAAGCGCCTGCCAGCCCTACACCTCAGGCCTCCTTGGGTTCTCCTTCTCCGCCTCCAGTCTCCTTGCGGCCTTTGCCAGTCCTGTGAGCTAATCTAATCCGCAGAGTGCGGGAATAAGACTTGCAATAAAACGCTCTGCAGGAAGCAGCCCCACCAGCAGCTGCCCAGCGCCTATGCTGAGCACTTTCAGGTGCCTGTTCCTCCACACGAGTGTCCTCTCCTGGCCTCTGGGGTCCAGCTGTGTGGACACAGTAAACACACAAGCGCGTCTGAGCCTCGGGCCAGCTGCCTCCTCTGGACACCATCCTTCCCTGGCGGAAATGTTGGCCCAGCACTTTGGCACTGAAAGCGAGGAAATCAGGTTTAGTGATCTCTGTTGGAGCCTGGGCCGCTGGTTCAGCTGGTGAAGCTCTAGTGGGGGCCTTTACCCTTTCCTTCAGAGTGGCTGGTGCTGGCCCTCAAAGGTTGGCCCTTGAGGGCTGGCAGAGTCTTCAGGATGCAGCCTCCTCTTTGTCCCTGGTCCCTCGACATTTGCTCTCTGTGCTAAGCGGATGCCTTTCTGAGCTGACATGTCTGCAGGAAATGAGATGAAGTTCTCACCTCTAAACTGTGCCCTTGGCCATCACTGCTGACCATCCTCACCCGACAGTGCCTGATGAAGGGGTAGAGCCTGCCAATGAGGACTTCCTTGAAGGTCTGACTGTAGCTGGTCCTGTCCCGGAAGGCCTGGAGGAGGCTTCCTTTGCAGTGTACACCTGGCTCTCCAGGCCCAGCATGCTCAGGGAGGAAGGAGCGTTGGAGGGAAGGAAGGAAGTCCCGAAGGCCTGTCGGTCTTTTTTTTTTTTTTTTTAAATTACTTTTAATAAGAAATAACATTGAGACAATTTCAAAACATGTTAGTATTGTATCACAATAATTGACACAACGCATATGTTGTCTTCATAGTTGTTCAGAGTACAAGATGAAGACATAAATTTTCTAAACACTATTGGTGCAAATATTTCTTCTCATTGAACTAAGAGAATCTTGTTCGTATTACACACCCTTACAAGTACTAATCTAGTGGGACTATGGGATTCTTCCTGGAAAAACTTCCTAGGAGAAAGCATTCACAATCTCATAACTTGGCTCAGTTTCAAGTTGACAAAGTACAAAGGACTGAAAGCCTGGAGTTTGAAGTGAGTCTGGGTGGGCCGCATCTGGACTCGTCCACTGCCTGGCTGTGGCATGGGCATCACTCCTCCGAACCCAGCACATCTCCACAGAAAGAGGGCGTTCGTAGCCTCCTCTCACAGAGTTCTGGGGAACAAGGCCACAGGAGTTCAGGATGGGGCACAGCGCTCAGCAGGCTCCAGGGTGCAGGCTGTCACTGTCACATACTATGTGAGCCAGCCATTCTCTAGTGGAGGCAGGGAGCCACAGCGCTACGTCCAGCATAAAACTGTGGGCGATGCCAACACCCTCATCTTAACAGGATGAGAGTGCAGAACTCAACAGGAAGAAAAGAGGAAGAGGATACAGCCCACAGAGAGCCACACACCTGGCCACGTGAGAAGACTCAGCTGTGCTTTTGCACCATGAGGGTGTAAATTCTGTGCGGTACAGTAGGAGTGAACAGAATGTCACAACCTTGTCCTTCCAGAGCTCATCACACACACACACACACACACACACACACACACACGCCACAATGAGATAGCAACAGGCCACAGTGTGATGCCGTGTGGGTGAGGAGAGCGGGACTGACGGGTGTCCTGGGTAGGCACTGTACAGAAGGAGCCCCTGAAAGAAGCAGCGCCCAGGCCAAGAGCGGGACAACGGATGCCATGCAAGACTGCTCTGGGGAGGGAGGCACACGGGCAGATGAGACCCGGGGTCTCGGACTTCAAGCATTGGTGCAGCCGGGGCTTTGGGAAACCCTGGAGACAGGGAGGGAGCAGGCCACGAAGGCCCTTCTGTGCCATGGGATTTGCCCAGTTCTTACTTGGAAATGCCAGGAAACCAAAGAAGCTGTGATGCCTTCATGACACCTCCCTCACACCAGGAGGAGGCGCCACAGCGGGGCCGGACTGGAGCCAGACATGCTAAGTAGACATCAGCCTCAGGGGTCCAAGTAGGATGAGGAGGGGGTGTGAGAGGGCATCTGCATGTCAGAACCACAGTACCTGGATCTAATTTGTGGAAGAAAAAAGAGAAGCAGGCGGCACAGCACACACGAGTGTTTGTGATCTGGACGTGGGTGGCTGCCGTCTGACCTTCAGTCATACCTTGAATGCGTTCCAGAGGCCTCACAGGCAAGTAAAGCACTGTTCTGGGTGTGACTGTGGATGACTGACACACAGGCCAGCAAATGGGAGGAGAGGATGTAGGAGACACCAGCCAATAGGCTGGTAGCCTGGCTGGCGTTATAAGGGAAAGAAGGAAGTGCACGTGTGTCGAGGAGCTCCGGTCCTCTTGAGCAGATGTGCATTTGTGGCCATCCCCTTTGCACACCAATCTCCATTTCCTCCACCTTCCAGCACGGAGGCTCCTGTGGCTCTCCAGGGAGCGAGCGTCTGACCGAGGGCTGGCCTGCACTCCCAGTCCTCTTGCTTCCATCCCGGGCTGAGCCCCTGGCTCCCCAGCTCCCAGGCAACCGCTGTGGACTCTCCCACCTTGGTCCCATGAGATGCCTAATAAATCCCCTTACACAAGTACCCTAGCATTTCTGTTTATTTTATTACTGTAGAGAGCCCTAACTGATATACCTCCTTGTTGAGGGAAAAGGAAGGAGAAAATCTGAGGAGAGACTGCAGCACAGGCCTTGAGGTTGCCCCTGAAGTGCTCAGTGAATCCATTTAGCATGCCCCTAGTGAGCCACCCGGGCAGGCCAACTTCACAGAGACATGAAGCTCCCTAACTCTCACTTCTGGGAGCGCCACGGCTTGGCACTGGCACCTGCTCAGCTCTGGCATGGATCTCATGGGGGCACAGAGGGAGTCTGTGCAGGAGCGAGTGATTACACCTCAAAGCAGGTAGCCAGGGGGGCAGCTCAGCGGTCCGTTCTGTGTACAACAGATTTGCTCTCCAGAGATCTGGGGTCCCCTAGGAGCCCCATGGTTCCTTTTCAAGGTCATCCTGCTCAGTGACCAGAGGACTTCCCACCAAGCACCTCTCACCAAATGGCCACCCTGAGCACCACGGCTCTAGCACCCAGCCCCCTGGAGGACATGCTAAGGGCATCTGGACCGCAGCAGTTCCAGCAGCTTGCAATTTTGATCATCCAGTGAGGACCCCTTCTTCCTGTCACAGTGTGGCAGTGGCAGGCATAGTCTCTGAGGAATGCTGCCCCTATCAGAGCCCAGTCTGTGCTTCCGTACCATGGGCCTCACCACTC
Source organism: Myocastor coypus (assembly GCA_004027025.1). NCBI lineage: Eukaryota > Metazoa > Chordata > Mammalia > Rodentia > Myocastoridae > Myocastor > Myocastor coypus. The sequence goes on along the minus strand of PVJA010028464.1, from coordinate 15,355 downwards.
TGACCAGGGGCCCTAGGTAGCCCCCCTTGCAGTAGAGGCTGCCCTCACAGGGACAGGACAGGAACAGGACGCGAGATGGCAGTATTTATTGACAGGGCACGATGGCACACTGCGCCACCTCTGCAGTCCTCCGGCACAGGGCTTCTCCTCTCACACCTCCACAGTGTGGCATGGAGTCAGGCGACCCACCCCCAGCCTACATGCAGCGCCCATGCCCACGGTGTTGGAGGGACTGCTCTCCTTTCCGCTTAGAAATCACCCTCACCAAACACTCTCTAGGGCGACCGAGGAAAAACAAGCCCCTGCCGCCAGATGTGTTTATCGCAGGAAAAAAATAATAAATAAATAAAGAGATGAAAGCAAACTTCCTCAGTTGGTCAGAATCTTAACAAGGTGGTAATTCCCTTAACATGCAGAGGCAGTGGTAGCTGCCTCATAAACTAAACTGACAAACAGCGGAAACAATGATAAAAAGAGACATTTACACAGACATCAAAGTAGGTGTAAAGAGACTCCCTTCCCTTCTAGAGCAGGGCTCTGTGACCCTGAAGGCCCAGTCGCCTCTTGCAGCCCTCAAGCTGGCCTCTCGCAGAGGGCTGTGGCGGCCTGTGTGTGGACCCCGAGGTCTCCTGCTTCCGTTCTGCACAGAGACAGTGTGGTGGTGTTGGTGGGACATCACTGTCCTTGTGTGCCTTTTGAGTTTTCACTTAATTAAGAGCACAACTATCTGAGCAGCACCCAGGTGACCCCCGGCTGGATGGACAGCCACACTCTGAAGAGACCTGCAAGCCGGAGAGCGCAAGCCGGAGACCTGGCCGTAGGGTTGTTGCCAGACAGCAGGGACAGTTGCCAAATAAAACCTTGCAAGAGACGCTGTCGCAGGCAAGAACGGGGCACGGGCACAAGTCGGGGAGGAGTAGCCACAACACTGCGTGTTCAGATTATACCCTTTGTTCTTCATCTCAAAGCCCTGTATGCAGAAATTAAGTCTGCAGCGCTCACGGGTCGTCAGCATCCTCTCCGGGTCCTCTCCCCTTTCACACATAGGGAAAGGCCAGAGGGTGGAGGGGAAGGGCAGAGCCCCCGCCTGCCTCCTACCGTCAGCGCTGCGCAGTCAGAGCCAAGACCTCCGCTCCAGCAGGCCTGGCAGCAGCTCAGCCCCGCCTTCCACGGGGACTCGGGGCTAGTAACCCCCATGCTGGGAGCGGAACGCACTTTGGCAGAAGACCTCTGAGAAGCAGAGCTCCCATCTGCTCTTTGTGGACATTTAATATCTCTGTGCGATTTCTGCAGAGCAAAGTTGATCCCTCGCCGCAGGCTGTAAGCTGTTTGTGTGCCTGCCTGCCATTCTCCAGCCCTGAAACGTGAATCAGCAGCAGGTCAAGTGGCATCTGCAGGCCGACCGACACTCAGACAGGATGAGGCACGGGGCCCCGCGGGGCGGGAGCGGGGGACAGCCGGGCACCGGCTCGTGGCCGTTCGCATCTGCGCAGCTTTGATTTAGCCGGAGCCCAGCGCCGTACCCCTCCCCCCAAATGCTGGGCTTGGCTGTGTGCTTTTCCCAAGAAATCTTCAAGCAGCCAGGCTGTAAACCCGGCATCGAACACAGAGTCATCTGACACCACCGCTAGTGTGCACGACGAGGGAAACGAGGCACCAGGCGTCACTCGAGTCGGGCAACTGTAGCCTCCGAAGACCGGTGGAAGGAGATGGGCACTGCGGTTCAGGGACAGCGCACCGTTCCCGATGTGATTTCTCCTCTCCTCTGGTTTCCAAGCAGAGCGGTCAAAGGCAGAGCCCCAAGTCGGGCACTGGGGTTTGCTTTTTGGTCCCACTTCCTGCTGTTCCTTTGTGTCGGTTTTCCTGCTGCCCCAGCCCTTGCCCTCGCCGACTCACTGGCACGCCTGCTCCCATCCTCGGGGCTGCCTTCTTCCCTGACTTCCCAACAGTGACCACGACAGCACAGCTTGGTTCTCATGGGAGGCACACGTTAGGGTCTAAGCGCAGCTGTGGGCCTCGAGACTGTGGCTCGCCCCCTGGATCTCGCAGAAGGCTCCAGGTGGCAGAAAACGTGAGTGGGCACAGGAGGAGCTGCCAGGTCTCCCTGCGACAAGAACCACTGAACAGTGACACTTGGCCAGGCTAACCAAGGACCAGGGGCAGCGACAACACCCCCACCAGGTCTTTCCCCATCCACCACCCTGCTAAGAATAAGAATGGATCCGAGGCAAGGATTCCCTAAACAGAACCTCAACTGTGCAAGAAGTATCATTAAGAACCAACACACATGACATAAAATTAAAGAGCTTCTTCACAGCAAAGGAAGAACCCACTGGGGGATGACCTATGCATGGGAAAAATGTCTCCAAGCTTTATCTCAGATGGACAGAAACCCAGGACCTACAACACGTACAGAACTCAAACAATCAGCCCCCCACTAAGACACTCAATCAAAAAACGGGCAACAGAAGTGAGCAGATGTTTCTCAAAAGAAGTACAAATGGCCAGTTCATGCATTAAAAAGGATTCAACATCTCTGGCCATGAGAGAAGTGCAGATTAATGCAGAGATTTTATCTCACTCCCGAAAAAGCGCCCATGGCCAATAAATCAATTACAAATGGCAGCGAGGCTGTGGGGAAAAAGGGAAGCCTTCTCTGCTGTTGGCGGGAAGGCAAACTGGTACAACCACTGTGGAAATCAGCATGGAGAGTCCTCAAAAGACTGACTCTCGCAATTTCCCTTGACCCAGGATTTCTCCCGCTGCACACATTTGGCCCTAGAGAGCGTGTGGAGAGAGTGGAAGGCGTCGCGCTGCAGCCACCATGCGCGGCCATATTCACAGCCGCACCACTCGTGAGCTAAGGCTTAGCAGCGACGCATGCGCTCACCGGCAGAGGGGTGAGTGAGCAAAGAGCGGCATCTCCACCGGAACGGACTACTCAATATGAGGGGCCGGGGAGATAGCTCAGTAGAATAAGTGCTTGCTTGGCAAGTGCAAGGTCCTGAGTTTGATCCCTGGTAGCAAGGAACAAACAAACAAGATGTGCTATTGCACACATTGTTACTCCCCACAACAAATGTAGGTACAAACATATATTGCAAATGTTTTTGCTTACTGCTCAACATCGAAAAGGCTACTATCAAGATATTGGCAGAGAGAGACAGAGACAGAGACAGAGACAGAGACAGAAGGAGAGGGGGAGGAGGAAGAGGAGGAGAAGAGAGGGACAAGAAGGCCTGAAAGGGACCAGGCCTGCTCTTTGATCAGAGCTTCCTTCCGGCATCCTCATGCCACAATTCTGACTTCCATTCATTCACAGGGGTTGAGCCCTGGTGCCCTAATCACCCCGAAGCTCTCTCCTTTCCCTCTGTCGCACTCAACACTGAGTTTCCTATGTGGACTATGGAGACCACATTCGAGTACAGCAGTAGCACATATGGCACCTCAGCGTGAGGTGTCAGGAGACAGGCATTAATAAACACCAGGAGACTGAGGTAGGGAGAGCAGAATCGCGAACGGCAAGCTCTGCAAGGCAGATGTGCGCCTGCTGGACAGAGGTTCTCGGTCTTCATGTGAAGAGGAGCGTGGTGCTTTCTGCACAGAGGCATCTTGGAGAACTGGTGTCCCATAGATAACAGGGGCTGCTGGGAACTGTCCACAACCTCCTGTAGGGCTAGGGGGGTGTCCCACCTTAGTTGGGGCACCCTAGAATGATTCCTGGGAGGACGAGTGAGGGGCAGCTGGTTTCCATGAGATGAGACCCAGAAAGCCACTGTAGGTCTGGGAGTGACATGGGAAAGCAAAGCCCCTTCTGCCGAGGAAGTGTCCACTGAAGGGCTGGAGGGACAGCTGCTGAGGACCTGTGCAGGGCCCCAGCACTGGCCTTGCGGAGGAGTTCGGATGCTTGTGCCCATGGCATGCGGGCTTCTGTCGTGGGTCCCGAGGAGAGCTGTGCCTGCTCCTGGGAAGGACACTGTCTGAGTTAGGGTTCAGCACAGGACAAGATTTAATTCATGTTATGATGTGTGCATAAGGGTCTTGCTCAGCGGGCTCACAGAGGTTCCCTGGAGAGTCGGGGATGGGAGAATAGAGAAGGGTCTTCGGTGCACAGGGAAGCTGCAGGATCCAGTCAGAAGGGCAGAAGGCCCAGAGCTCCCTGCAGAGTGCAGGGCAGGTTGGTGTGGGAAAGCGGGAAGAGTTTGCTCTGGAGAGCTTGCGTCTGTGCCGGAGGCCTGAAGGAGCTGGAGAGAGCTGAGTGGCTCACAGAGGTGAGATACTCACCAGAGGGGAGTTTGGAGAACAGGAGTCTCCGTGCAATCCTTGTATAGTTCCTATGGGTCCTACAGCGAAAATCCCGGAAGTCTGATTCTGATTGCTGGTGTATTCCTCACAGGCTGTCAGGGAGAGGGTGTGAAGGGGGAGCTTCTCCTGAAGCCCCTTAGCTGGACCACTCACTGTGCTCCTCAAGGGCTTCTTTCTTGACTTACCTATTTATTACAGGTCAGGGGACTGAACTCTACCCCCCGATTCCTGAACCTAGCGATGGCAAATGGCCAGTGCACTCCCTAACTGCTTGGAAAGCAAGCTGATAGACCAATGGTGAGCCCCAGCTCTGACCGCAAGGCTGGCCTTTGAAATCTGGGCCGGCCCTTGCCTGGGGGTGGGTACCACGCAGATGAACCTGAGCGGTGGTAGGACAGTGACAGCCCTTGTGGTTCTTGGCCCTTGTACCCCCTCAGACTTGAAGATAAGCCCAGCAAGGCAGAGACCCCAAATTGCCAGCACTCTGAACCACTGACTCCCCCTGCCCTGCCGTACTGGCTGTTGGGTGGGTGGAGGTCAAACACAGGACAGGGTCATTGTGAGTGAAGGTCACACACATCTGACCTCTGTCCTTCACTGTGAAGGCCTGCAAGCATCTAGAACGCTCCCTCGCATACCATAAGCCTTTCCGCGAAAGCTTGCAGTCTTTACGGATATCCAAGTCTTCTCAAATGTCAAGATGAATTATCTTTCAAAGATAAGTTTATAGCTATGGAATAAAATTGTCCTTTTTTAAAGTCTTATTTTCTTTGTCTGCATCTCTTTCAGAATACAGGACAATACCAGGCAAATGCATGGCTACAACCTCAGTATATTTGAAAAGCCCAATTTGATCAATAAAAGACTAGACCAAGTATCAGGAAATCTAGATTTTTGTCCTAATGCCGGCTAACACATATCTTAGCTTGACTTAGTTAAAAGATAAGCCAGAAGAAAAATTGGAAAAACATTTGAAGCATAAAAGTGGATGGTATTGCTGCTAAAAGCCTTGGCAGAATTGCATTGGTAAAATACTGTACTATGAAGACAAACCTCTATCCTTGACAAATTTCAGGCAAAAACAAACAACAGAGAAGCCATCCTGTGCACTCAGACTGACAGTAATAGAATAAGGAGGGTAAAGCTGGAAAAAAAAATGCAGTGATATACTTGATATACTTAAAAGCAGAGAAAAAAAATAATCACAGCAAATCTGTCGCTCAAACTTATTTGCTACTGGAGAGGAATTTGGGTGGGTCCTGAAGCCTATAGGAGGATCTAAACTAATTCAACACTAATACCTCCTGTGGCATACTTAACTCTTATCAGATGGCTCTGCAGACAAATAAGTAACGACACAGGCACAGTAAATTAGGCTCCAGCCATTTCCCTCCACTGGGGACTTAACGGGGAAGCATTATCCGAGGGTGCTTTCAGACACTCGCCCCTGGAAGGCTGTCGGAGACCTGAGTTATTAACATGGTATAAAAGAAGAAATTTGGTCCTGTTACCCGGATGCTCTATCCTGAGAAAACTGGACTCCAGTGTGCCCCTGGGTAATGGGCTTGTTGCTAGGTAACAGCTGCAGGAACCCCAGAACCTCTCCACGGGCTACGTATATTTTCCACTAAAGCCCTGGCTTCTGCAGTCAGGAAACCGTACTTCCATTACTCACCGTCTCTGGTGCTCTTCCTCCCATTTGTTTTTGTTTACAGGCCCTAATTTAACAAATGAGTTCATGCATCTCATGTCACGAAGCAGCTGCGTTTCATAGAGACCCACTTGCCTGGTGCTGGTTTGCCTCGCCAGGTGACTAGGCAGAGAGCTTGTGGCACGGCCTTCATCTCTCCACTGTACCCAGGGAAGGACCGGGAGCCGTGCGAGGGTGTTACAGTACTTGGCCCAGCTCGGGACTGTTTTAAATACAGGTCTAACTAGAGGAAGACACTCCTCACCCACAACATGTGAGGCCAAGTGAGGAGGCTGGAAAATGAAGAGCTATTAGGTGATATTAAAAAGTTCCCTGTGTGGAAGTCAGAGTGGTCTCATTTCGTGAAAACGATGCTGAATGGACACGGTGTCACCCTTTCCACAAGTCACCTTTAAAGAACTCAGTAAAAACAGAGGCAAAGCAACTCTGAAAGTATGAATAATTTTCCTTCTAGGTGGTGAGAGGCGTGACCGTTCGTTGTCCCCTTCTTTACATTTTTGCTTGAAATTTCTCTTAAGGAAATGCCACTCATAATAACTCAAGCAAACGAGCCCCTGAGTGCTGCCAGTGGAGGAGGCCCTCGGAACGTGGCACGACCACTCATTCTGCTCCTGGAAGGAATGGGATCATGAAAGGGAGTGGGAGGAGGCCGGGATGAAGGCCAGGGGCCCGGGGGAGTGGGCCTGTGGCCTGGAGGCCCACCCCAAGTGGATGCTTACCGAGTCCTGGCATTGGGGGGGGGGCAGCAGCAATTCGTCATGATCCATGCGCATCACTGGGTGGCAACGTGGTTGGTCAGGACATGGTGCCACTCTCAAAATGCCTGGAGGAACTGAGCCAAGAGTCCTCTCCCATGTTGTGGAAACAGTCACCCACCAGCTACAGCACCCACAGCAGGCAATGGGAGCTGGTGACAGGGCTTTGTGGACACGTTCAGAAGCGTTTACAATGGACAGAGAGTGGGGCCGGCGGAGAAGCAAAGGCACGCTGATGGCAAGGGCTCCGCTGGTGTGGGCCAACGCACTTTACACTTCCTGCAAGCCTAGTAAGGTGGAAATAAAATAGAATATCCCCTTTGCAACAAAGAAAGACATACACTGAGGTATCACTTCATTAGCCAGGTCACAAAATAAGCACCTACCTTTATTTGAAAGTCAGCCAATAAGCATTTACTGAGTACGTCCTGGGTATTTATGAGTGGAAGACCAGCATGACAGCAGAAGGTGTAGTTCTGACATGGCATTGCAGAAGAACGAGTATCCCCAGGAATCCCTTGAAAGCAACAGTGACAAATGTGCTGTTGGATTGGAGGTAGGTGCAAGGGACAGTGACCGTGACTCAGCGACTTCACAACCTTTGGCCTGAGTGAGAGCAGCGTGACTCAGCGACTTCACAGCCTTTGGCCTGAGTGAGAGCAACGTGACTCAGCGACTTCAGTCTTTGGCCTGAGTGAGAGCAGCGTGACTCAGCGACTTCACAGCCTTTGGCCTGAGTGAGAGCAGCGTGACTCAGCGACTTCACAGCCTTTAGTCTGAGTGAGAGCAAGGCTGCAGTCATCCTTAACAGGGGTGGGGTGGGGGAAGGGCAGTCACAAGAGGCGCAGGCTTGGGCGAGCTGTGGGATGAGACGGAGTGGGCGTGTGGTGGGGGTGCTCAGGAGCCAGGCAGGTGTGCAAGGCTGGAGTATATAGATACCAGGGCAGGAAACCGGCCTTGGCATGCATGCGGGCATGCATACGTGCATGTGTACATATGTGTGTGTTCTATGCATACTCAGGTTCTGCCCTAATCAGACCTGCAGGACATGCAGCCACATGACTGCAACAAGGGAGGAGTTCATGACACTCATTGCTCTTCAGAGCAAGGGGCAGGGCTGCCACGCAGAAGCTGCCACGATGCTGGCCATGTCTAGCTGCCTGGTTGTGTCCCTGGGTCATCACAGCGTGTGGACAGGAGTTGGAGGAGGTGCTAGCATAGGGCTCTAGCTTGGTGCTCTCCATCCCCAGGCCCCAGCTGACCCTTGGGAAGGATTGCTCCCTTCAGGGTCAGCCGGGCTGCAGAAGTCAGAGCCCAGGATGGAGACAAGCAGAGGCAGCACGGGTGTCTGAGCAGTGCTGAGACCATGCACATAAATGGGATCCTTAAGGGCCAGTGCATGAGCAGGCAGCGAGATGTAGGCTGGAGCAGAAAGAACCAGGAAGGACATCTGGTTCTTAAAACAATAGCAGAGAGCTCAAAGGAAAACCAGGAGAACCTGGTGTCCTGCACATGGACAGCTCCTGGGCGGTGGGAGTGAGGCACTGTACCCAAGCTAGGGGAAGGTCAGCCACACGGGCACTGTGGCCTGGGCAAGGCTGTTTACATGGGCAGGGCTGTCAACCAGTCGGGTTTCAGAGAGAACAGGAATGAGACTGAGACTAGCACCGCCATCTTCACAGAGGTGTTGCAGCGGGTCCAGCTTCCAACCAGTGCTGGGACAGACTGTGCATCGTGCTGTGGGCTGCAGGCTCATGTGTCCGAAACTCACCACTGCTCCCCGCTGTGCTGGCATTACGGGTGGGGCCTCAGAGGCGGCCCTGTCTGTCCTGAGAGTCTGCCCTCCTGAAGGGGACCTGTGTCCTTACAGAAGCAACCCCAGAAGTGGCCAGCCTCTTCCCCCATGGGGTCAACTGAAAATATGTCTTGAGTAACACAGAAGGTGGCTCCTGTCAGGCTTGGAATCTGTTGGCTGGCGCTGTGGTCTGGGGCTTCCCAGCCCCTGCCTTTCTTCCATAAATACTGTTTCTGTCATTCATTAGTTACCCAGTATCTGATGTCTCATTGCAGCCGCTGAACAGGGGTGCAGACACAGACCTCAAGGGTGCAGACCTTGATCATCCTGCCCACAGCGATTGGTGGCAGGAGAAGGTGGGCCTGGCACTGGCTTCTGCTTCCTGACAGGATGGTGCTACCTGCTCTACTATCACAGGCCGACGCTGACTCTTGAGCAGGTTGGAGACAACAACTGATTCATGCATGGTGAGGGAGAAAGCCTGCCTCCTTATGAGGTTGGCATGGCGCAGGAACAGAAGGAAATGGAAAAGCAGAAGTGCTCGTCTATAAATGGAGTCGCATAAGCCGGAGGAGGATGTCCCCGTGCACCCACTCACCCATCTTGGGAGCAACTGTACGTGGGCAGAGAGACCAGAGCATGATCACAGTAAACATTTTAGTGCTTCTTCCGGTAAGCCGAAAGCTGGCTACTTCCAGCGTATCCTAAAGGGAAAGGAGAGGGAAAGCAACTCATATGCCAACCATGGATTCAGCGTTTGTCTCCATCAGGAAAAAGGCTGGATTGCTTCCAAGAGAATTCTGAGAAAGCGGTTTAGGAGGAGCTGTGTGTATGTGTGCACACGCGCGCGTGCGCGCGCACACACACACACACACACACACACACACACTTCTGCACTTAACACTCTTTGCCTCTCAATCCCTGACAGATCACAGACTTGGGAATTGTGCTTCTGGGCCTGGGATGCCTGAATAAGGCAGCTTATTTGTTTGGCCTTGCAGTTGTTATGTGCCCGTCACAGTGACATGTCCTCTGCTTGCCTCTTATAAATAAAAGCAACTTATCCCTCCACAGCCAACCAGTGCCCTGAAGACACCTACTGTTTCTCGTGTCTGTAGCTCAGTCCTCCATGTTGGGGGGGGCACCTCCATGGGGAAGATGGGGCTCACCCCAGGTGTGATGGCCCCAGAATGGCGCCATGGCTGTCTCTATTGGCAGTGCTAGGATCCTTGGCTGCCTGCTCCTTTCCTTTCAGGAACCCCCTACACCTGCAGGAGCCCCCATGTGTGCCAGCCACCCACGCACAGCACCTATTCACCTCCCTCTGCTGAACGCTGGACATTTAGATTCCAGCGGATTCACCCCAGCCCTGAGAAATCATTCACTTTCAATTAACCCATTTGCTGCCCTGGAGGTAACCATTCTCAAGCCGAGGTGTGTCCCCTGGGCCATGCCCAGCTCACGCAGAAGCAAATCACAGCTCGCCCCCAAAAGGCCCGGCAGACAGAGGGGTTTCTCTGCAGGCTGCGCAAGTCCCTTCTCCAGCTTTGCCTGTCCATCATGAAAAACATCATGGTAAGAAGAAAGCTTCTGCATCTGGGACCCGAGGAGGTCCTGACTGATTCAGGCCACAGGTGGACTTGACAGCTGGCTCTTTCTTCCCTTGGAAACAAACGTGCACTGCGTGGCCGGTGTGCGGGGCAGGGGCTGATTAGTGCTTGCCGCAGGGAAAGCCAGCGCTGCTCTGCCACGCTCCTGTCCCAGGTGTGGGTTGCAGATGCATCTTTATTCAGGTGTAGAAATCTTGATTGATGTCGCTAATAAGTATGGGCTTCGTGTTGCAGCCAGCATGACCTGCTCAGAGTACTCGATGTGCTGGTTTTAAAATTGACAACGGTATATGGCAGGTCATGGGCGGCTCAGGGAAAGGAGACAGGCCGGTGGATCAAATCCATGCCTGCGGCCCAGCCCACCCTGCACTCCCATCCTGGCAGAGCAGTCAGGGCCCCCAGCAGCACCCCAGCTACCCAGCTGTACCTGTGTGTTGCTGCATCACGAGCGCCCAGACCCTCTTTCAGTTTTGGCCTGAATCTTGCTTATGGATCAGGCGGCACACCGAGAGACCTGTCACGATTACAAATTACCTGAGATGATCAGCCTGTACGTTGGCAAACTTGATGGCAGCTCGGTTATAGATGTTCTGGTCCATGATTGATTGGTCCCATCATTTTGGGGACTGTGGTGAGACAAGCCTACATGATAAGAGCCCGTGGTGAACCAAAGCCACTCATTTTTTTGACTTGGAAGTAAGAGAAAGAGCAAGAACTAGAATCCCACTGTCCCCTTCCAGAGAATAACCCTAATGACCTTAGAACCTCCCATGCCACCTCAGCTCTTCTGGAACCGCTCTGAGAATCAGGCCTTCCACGCACAGGCTTTTGGGAGACACGTAGGATTCAAACTAGAGCAAACTCTGCCCTCACAAAAGAAAAATAGCTTCACTGTCTGTAAAAGGTCTTTTCCAGCGTCTTCACACAAAATCTTTGGGATTGCCTTCACACAAAGAGCCAGGGGGTTAACGGCGAGTCCGGCAAAGCCCAGGCCCCAGGGTCCCTCTTGCACAGCCTCCTTGCTCGCAGCTCTTGAGACCTCGAAGGACCATGTTTCGTTGAAGTTTCCAGTTTGTTAATCCCTGAATCGGGCTGCTTTTCAGAAGCATCTTCCTTGATACCAAGCACTGTGAATGGAAGTCCCCGAAACACTAGTGCTACCCAGACATCTTTACGGCTCTTTGGGGTGCTCAGTGCCAGGAACTGAATTTAGTCCAGGGCAAGCAAAGGTAGATGTGGGTGTCCGCAGGCTCCGACAAGGCACTTTGTGGGGGGCAAGCCCTGGGGTGACTGCACCCTAAGAACCTGCACGGTTGTGAGAATCCACTGGAGTGACTTTTCAAGCTTGCACCTATAATTGCTTTTCCCTGAAAACGTGCAGCATTGAGACTCCATCGTCATTTTGCCTTGTGCAGCATGTGGAAAGGTTCCCACTTTCTCTAAAGTTCCAAATCGTGACATTAAATAGGACAAGAAAATAAAATCATGGCTCTCTAGCAGGACTGTCAGCCGAGGCGAAAAACCTGATTAGCAGCAAATTTGGCACCTGAGACTTCAGCAAATGGAACGAATTGCCAAAGGCGTGTCTCGCTGAGAGAACATCGCCTTTTCCTTCAGTTGGAGCAGAAACTATGTGTTACTCGATATGGTGTGTTAATTGTTTCCTTAGGAAACAGCGATTTAAATATAATTTTTAGTACGTGCGCTGGTAGGAAGTGTTTCATGTACTGGGTCTGTACGTTATAGTTGGTTATTTTATTAAATGACTTCACTTTTTAAAAATTGATATCCTGTCTATGAATTATCTGTGCTAACAAAAACCATATGGGACTTGCTTAGAGTAATTAATGTCAACATTGTTGGGGCGGCCTTGACATAGATTCAGTTTCAGAATTCAGCACTGAGTGCTGCACCGATAACAAGCTCCTCTGGGTGAAGATACCGATTTATAAAACTCAGCTGTGGGGTGGCAGGTTGGGGTGTGACAAAAACTTAGGAAAACAGAAGGATTAAACAAGTTCTGGAAGAACGTAAAAGCACAGGCAGCCCACTTCCTGGGTTCTGCTGATCACCACACCAAGTGCGTGTCAAACATTTGTGTTTGTCATTTCTTTATGACATTCACAGCGAAGTCAGGGTGATGACTGCAGCCTGTAAGACGCAGTGATAGAAAACTTAACACTGAATATATCTGACATAGCAATTTTATCACCATCCTCTTAAATGGACTTAACTTTCAACTTGCTTTCCCAGAACCTGAAGACGGACCAGAGATGGGACAGCAACCATCAGGGGAAACGACTGGGACTGCGTAGTTGGTCTCTGAGCTTTCTGAAGCTCCACATCCCCCTCTCTCCTGACACAGGGAAAGAAATATTCAAGCTGAGCATGGTGGCGCTCGCCTGTGTTCCCAGTACCTGGAGGCAGATGCAGGAGACTCACACGCTTGAGCCCAGCCTGTGCAAATTAGAGACATGGTGAACCCCACCTCAGAATAAAAACAATTAAAAGGGTTTGGGGTGTAGTCTAGTGTGGAGGCCTAGAGTTCAATCCCCAGTACCAGAAATGAAGAAAAAGACAAAAAAAAAAGGGGGGTGGGGGAAGAGGGAGGGAGAAAGAAAACAAGAGGAAGCCGGGCGTGGTGGCGCACGCCTGTAATCCCAGCACTTGGGAGGCTGAGGCAGGAGGATCAGTGCGAGTTCGAGACCAGCCTGGGCTACAAAAGTGAGCTCAAAGCCAGCCTGAACTGCATAGTGAGACCCTGTCTCAAAAAGATTAAAAAAAAAAAAAGGAAGCATTCAATTCTTAAGGGAGCTTAAAAGCAATGGGATTATTTTCACCTACTTAATAACAAATTAAAGGATATGTTAGAAAACTATTCCTGACAAAGAGAACTGTTCCCGACATAGTATTAAATTAAGAACATGATAACAAAGCGTTGTTAACATTATAAGCATTTTTGAAAGTATATTCACATTTATTCATGAAAAGAAATATAAATACATTTAAAGAGAATATTGAGAAGGGCCGATAGTTCAGTGGCCCAAGAGCCTGCTTAGGTAAGCGCAGGAACCAGGGTTGGAGCCCGGCCCTACATGGCATGCCACCCCCACCCCAGCGTGAATGAGTGGGCCACCATGTCCCGGCATGGGGACTACAATCCCCGTGCTGGGGAGGCTGAAAACAGGAGGATCATTATGAGTCTGAGATGCATAGTGAGACCTTGTAATAACCAAATACATTAAAAAATAGAAATAAAAATATAGAGAGCTGAGTATTCAAGAGTACAGCTAATTTTAATCTTAGTTTTGCTCCTTGGTGTTCATTTTGTTGTTTTGAAATAATTATTGAAATTCTGAAAATAGTGCAAGTAGCCCTGTAATCCCCTTCACCCATTCCTTCCTATGGGCACATTAAAGGTAATGTAATTATAAGACAAGATCCCAGGGCCAGCCAAATAGCTCAGCTGGTTATAGCACCTTCTTATGCAGACACAGTGGCCAGGGTTCAATCCCCAGCATGCCGTGCTGGCCTCATGCCCCAGGCCGGCTGAAATAGTGATTGAAACTGGGTGTGATGGTGTCTGTAATCCCAGCTCTTTGGGAGGCTAAACACAGGCCGATCACTACCATATGTAGTGGGACCCTGCAGACCCTGTGGACCCTTACTAAAATACAGAAGTACGAGAAAAAAAAAAAAGATCCCAACCCAGAAATTAACGCCGGTACAATCTGCACTCTGGGTTCAAACTTCCTTTATTTTATATGCACTTGTGTATGTGTGTGTTTCTGCAGTGCTGTCTAGTGTGTGTGTTTGTGCAACCGCCACAACACGTCCATCACCACAACGATCCCTCGAAGTTGTCATCTTTAGAAATCCTTCCCTCTTGTTAATCCTTCCTGTTGATGTGTAATATTCTACAGTAGGGCCATGCCACAGCCTTTTGGCCATGCCTTGATTTGGGGAGCACTTGGCTCAGCCCCAGCTTTTATTGCTACAAATGAACTTCGGTGCACATTTGTGCACATGCTTTCAGGCAGACGTACTTCTCACTTCTCCAGGATCAGCTGCTCAGCAGTGTGACCACTGATTCATACAATAAAGGTGGACAGTATGGAAAGAGCTCGCCTGCCATTCTCCAGAGTGGCGGCACCATTTGACGCACTACCAGCGTTGGAAGAGGGACTTAGTTTCTCCGAGTGCTTGTCAGCACTGGGGTGCCTTGCGGGCACTTTATCAAAGGCCTCTGCTTTCGTTGCAGTTGCTGCAGTAGGTCTACACAGCAGTGATAGTTCCTTGTAGTATTGGTTGCCTTTCCCTGATGGTCTGTGATGCTGAACAGAATTCTGAGTGTTATTTCTGATCAGGGCGTCATCTTCGATGAAGTATCTAGTCATCAGTTTTGCTCACTTTGTAACCAGGCTCTTTGATTATTTTACTATTAACTCTTGAGGCTCTTTAGATGTCCTATGCATGTGTTCTCTGTCAGAAGAACAGTTGGTTTCTGAATCTTTTTTTTTCTTCCTGGATATTGACTTTGTTGTCATGTCCTAAAGCACCTTTTTGTAAAACCAAGTGCTAGATCTTAAACACTATCTGTGTTCTCTTATAAAAAAATTTTAATTTCACATTTTACTCTGAAATCCATTATCCATTTTCCATTTAGGTTTGGACTTTATTTATTTATCTGCAGATACCTAGTTACTTGGTACCCCTTGTTGAAAAGAGATTCATCCTGTGTGGCATGGCTGTGATCCCTTGACCAGAATCAGTGGGCTATAGGCAGTGCGAGTCAAGCTTTTGGTTTCCTGCCTGCTCCAGCACTTCAACAGTGCCACGCCATTCTTACCAGTGTGGCCACATGCTACATTTTATAATCGAGTAAGGCATTTTCTTCTCTTGCAAAAGATTTTTCCTGTTCCTATATTGTTTTCTGTTATATACATGTGGGCTGGGCTGGTTTATATCTGCAAAGAATGGTGCAGGAATTAAATGATTAAATCTATTCATTAATTTGATAGAAATAATTCTATCTTTCTTATGTTGAAATCTCCTAGCCTTTAACATGGTATGCCTTCATTTATGTAAATCTTTGGTTTCTATTAGCAACCCTTTGCAGTTCTCAACATAGAAGTTCTGTACATGTTTTCTTAGACCCACATCTTTCTTTTCTTTCTTT
>PVJA010028463.1:0-27581 GCA_004027025.1 Myocastor coypus | reverse complement strand
TTTTTTTTTTTTTTTTTTTTTTTTTTTTTTTTTTTTTTTTATGGCCGGCTCAGCCCACCCCAAGGTCAGGGCTGGCGCAGCATGTGGTGCCGGGGATCCAACCGCAGTCCCTGAAGCCACCCAAGCTTCCCCAAGCAGGGGCTTTAGACCACTGAGCCATCCCTCCGGGCCCGCTGAATGATCTTTTTTTTTTGGGGACCAGGGTTCGAACTCACGACCTTGCACTTGCCCAGCAGGCACTTGTGCCTCGGAGCTATCTCCCCAGCCCCTGAATGATCTTTTGAACCATACAAAAAATTATTTCCTATTGAAGACAAATACATTTTTAATGGGCATTTAATTCTATGGTTCTGGATTGAAAATGCCTGGGTTTAATCCCAGCTGTCACTTAATTGCTGTGTCACCTTATGCAAATGGTTTAACCTAAATATTCTTTCACTGATTCAAGTGACACAGTACTAGTTCCTAGGGCTGAGAATTACATGTAGTAATACAAGAGAAATACTCAGAATGGTAGGTGGTATCTAGAAAGACACTAATAACTGATAGGCTCTCATTCCATAACTAAGACAAATAACAACGTATACCATATGCTCCAAAAAGTCCTGTGGATCTGACAGATATGAACACTGGCAATGAATTTTAAGGATTAAAATTAATTATAACCAACTTGCATTTTCCAAATTTAGTTAACAGTTTACATCTCTTTCTTTACCAAATATTTGCAAACAAAAGCTCTGACACCAAGAGCAAGAAGTGCACATCCCACCAATCTAAATATTCGAAAAGAGTCAAATTCTTCCTTCGTACTTTCATCCTCTTGATAGGGTTTTTCACTGATCAGCGGTTTCCGTAGCTTCACTGCTTCTTCAAATCTGGAAAGGTACTGTTCCAGGCCATGGTGAGGCCCACTTTGGGCAGTATCGGCTGTCAGGTCCCCTCTGTTCCGCTGCTGGAGCTCAAGGTTGACGTCAGTACTGCACTCTGGTGGCTTCATGAAAGTGTCCAGTTTGTCTCCCAGTTGGGTCCCCTTTACTTTTGCCATATCGCCCTGTGGGTCTGCTGTCCCTGTGCTGACCAAATCTCCCAGCACTACTCGCTTTGAAACTGAAGGAACACTGAGGGAGTTGAGTTTATCACCTTCTTGCTGCTTTGTTTTTGCTTTATTTTCTACTTCCGCGCCGCTCCCGGGCCTGTGAAAGCCCATGATCCGGTTGATGCGCTGTTCAGAGTTCATGAGCAGCTTTCTCCGCCGCAGCTCGGCCCAGACGCTGGGAAGCCGAGAGGCCCGAGCCAGAGGGCGCGCCCGGTCTCTCCCCGATCTCGGAGGGCACCGCCACAGGTTCCATCCTCTCTCCAGTCCAGGGTGGCAGTACTGACGGCGGTGGAAGCGCGGGCGGTCTAGGCGGGTGAGCACGGGCGACCCCAGACCCAGCCTACGTGTTGTTTTGAAGTGAGAAAAGAGGAGGAACAGGAATGGGCAGAAGAAGAGGAGGGAGGGGAAGAAGAGGAAAAAGGGGAGCGATAGATCTTTTTGCAACACCAAGAATAGCCCAAGCAGTCTGAGAAGGCAAACCAACAGAATGAGTTAACTGAAATCAAAGGAGACTTCCAAAAAGAAGGGAAGAACAGAAGTATAAAATACTAGAAGTCAAAAAGAACAGAAGTTGAAAAAGATCACTGAATGACACTTAGGAATTCATGAAATAAATGACTTGAGCAAAATCAGTTTCTGGGCAGAACAACAAAGAGAATGCAGCTGCAGGTACATCTGTGGTTATAGAGCCTACCTGACAAGTGCAATGCCCTGAGTTAGATTTCTGGTAAGAAAGAAAGAAGGAAAGGGAAGGAGAGGGGGGAAGGGGAGGGGAGGGGAGGGAAATTTCAGTGAATGAAGAGTGATCAAGATGTAAGAAAGTGAGCATAAAGAATGTAAATTTTTCTTTAATTTTTTGTTTTGATGAGAAAGTAAGAGATACAGGGTATAGCAAGAGTATTCTGTTTTTTCTTTGTCTGGCATGCTTTCCATTCTTTTAGTAGAAGCACCACTCTTTTTGTGAAACATGTCTCTACTATATTCTATACCATCCTGGTGAATCCTTTGCTTGTGATACATTGCCTTGCCTGGAACCAGAAAGACAGAATGATCCAACTGCCCAGCCTCCAGGAACTGATGAAGAATGAACACACAACTCACATAAGGCCAGTCAGAATGAACCAGGTTCAAAAAAAGAGAGAATAAACTAGGTTCGAAATACACAGGGAAGATCACCTGTTCTTACTGATGATGCTAAACTGGAAAGATGTAAGTTAGGGTCTACTTGCCAAATGAGAAAGCCTAGTTTACAAATAAAGCTAATAAGCTACAAGTATAGCTAAAAGACTGAGACAAAAGCAGAGACATGATAAGATCATCTGAGCATCTGGAGCTAGCCAAGATTAAGCCCAGGTGCATGCTTAGACTTTTCAGTTTATATGAGGGTTAAAGATGGGTGCAGCAACAGAGAAATATAAGTTGGGATGGCGGTTCAAGGGGATGGAGGAAAGTGGAAGAGTTTCAATTCTCCACTGGCAACTAAAAGTAATTTTGTTTTCTAGAAATGGCATTAGTTTAGGAATAGGGAAATATGGAATCTTTATCTGGCTCTGCTTAATGAGGTATATGATTCTGGGCAAGCTATTTAATTTCTCAGTCTTAGATTCTTACATTGTAAAATGAGACACTGCACAAAGGTCCCTTTCAATTTAAATTTTATGTCAACATACTTTCTTCTAGAATTTCTAACATTTTTCTTCCCTTCTTGAAATTGGGATACAGAAAATGAATTGCTACAATTTGTTAAAATATTCTCAAAAGCAGTATTTGAATACCTTTAAAAATGACAAAGACAATATATGAAAAGGAGAATAAACATACTCATTTGCTACTATTAACCACTTTAGAGATTTCACTGAGCATAACTTGGTCAGTGCATCTGTTTATCTACTGACTATCCCAATTGTTGCTTGAGCAGGTGTTGAATGTATGTGTGTGTGTATATATATATGTGTGTGTGTATATGTATATATAAACGTATATATACATATATGTCTATAAAATTGTTAAATAACTTTGATACAATTGTTATTTTTATATTATCTGGTAAAAATTAACCAAAAATGCAATTTTTGGCTATCCTACATTTAAATAATTGGGCTGACAAGTGATTAAGAGTAATGACAAAAGAGAGAAGGACTCAACATGACCCAAAGTGCACTTATAATTTATTTTCTTTAATCCATAGCTAGTCAAATGCACTGTAGAAAAAAAAAATGCCCTGTAGCCAGCCACAGATGCATAAAACACCGTAAAACTTCTGTGGGTGACATTTGCTTTGGTTGCAGCCAGCCTCAGTTGTAGGTTCATCTAAGGTACTCTGCCCTGCAGTCTGTCTGGATGGTTCCATTCCCTGGAGCCATCTTCAGCCAAAGTCTGTAAGGAGCACCTCTCTTACCTCTGCCTAAATTCAGTCTAACACTGTCTATGTACATGCTAGCATATTCTTTATGGGTTAGTTTGTATATTCTTCCCCCTTATGTTGTAGTATAAAGGCTCTTTCATAGGGTCTATTTTTTTTCCCTATTCTTGATTTCTGTCTCTAATTAACAGGAGCTAATAATGCTAAAGGAGGCTAGCAGCAGAGAATGATGGCAATGAAGATTTGGCAGAAGCTGCCATCTTGGTCACTGGAGGAGTCCCCAAAGGCTGCCAATAGCTGCTGGATCCAGAGGCTAGAATGTTGTGGAAGGTTTCTAATGCTGAGAGCTGATAGCTGCTGGCATTCAAAGCTCTAGCTATTAATACTAAAAGAGCTATACTTCACCCACTCATTATTTCTATGGGAACTGAGCAAAACACTCAGCTGATTGCTTATAGTACTAGATGCATGTTAAGAGTTTTATATATATTATCTCAGTTCTAAATTTAATCAGATGAGGGAATTGAGACAAAATAGCTAAGTATACTATGAAGGATTACATGAAATCGCAGAAGTAGAACTTGAACCTAAACAGGCAAATTCCCTCCATCTGTACTATTTGGCTCTTTCTTTAAAAACTATAAATAAAATGGCCCCAGAATAGAATTATACTGGGGGTCAAAGAATCTAGATGTTTTTTTAGTGACCATTTCAGCCTGCCCTGGGGGGTGGGGCTGGTGCAGCATATGGTGCCGGGGGTTGAATCGAGGTCCCTGTGGTTACCTAAGCTTGCCTAAGCAAGTGCTTTAGACCACTGGGCCATCTCGCCAGCCTAGATGGGATTTTTAATATAATAATATGGATGGGTTTTCAATATCATAATATTAACAATCATAATACAAATTAGATTTGGGATAGCAGGTAGGAATGAAAAGTTATAAAAATTATATGGATACAACATGAAAGTAAGTAGAAGGAAGGATAAATTCTGTACACATAAGAACAGGGAACAGAACAGCAACATAAGGAACAAATAAGTTTACACAGCTATAGATTCAAGGGAGACAAAAATGAGAGCTGACAATTTTAAACCTCCTATTTTAGAATAATATTCATTCTTTGAACAAGTTGAATATTCTGATTCTCCAGGTAAAAGACTCTTGATTTCATATTGGACCTAAAGGCTTCTATGGTATTGTTAAGAGGTGGTAGATTTTTTTGTTAATGGTAGAGAAAGCTAGGCAAATGATATACCACTGAGGTACACATAGAGCTCTTTAAGATCTTAAATTACATCTAAAGAAACTATAAAATGATAGTTACACCACCACCACCAACAAAAAAGAGTAGTAACAGAAGTCAATGTCAAACACAAAATTATTGTCAGAAAACCCCAAGCACATCATACCTTGCCATTTCATTTACATTTATATACAGTCACCTGAACAACTACTGGCCAGAATTATTTCTTAATAATTTCAAGATATGTGGTATTAATAACAATGCTACTAATACTAGGATACAGAGCAATGATGAAAGAGACATAGCATTGTAAAATTTACATATTATGCACTAATTTAATGAAACACAAATATAAAAAGCAAATCTGTATTATATATTAGTCATACTCCTCAATGTAGTTTTTTTTTAAGAATTTTTTATTTTATTTATTGTTTTTTCTTGTTTAAGAACGTTTGTTTGTTTATTTTTATGGCCAGCTCAGCCTGCCCTGAGGGCAGGGCTGGTGCAGCATGTGGTGCCAGGGATCGAACCGCAGTCCCTGCAGCCGCCTAAGCTTTCCTAAGCAGGCGCTTTAGACCACTGAGCCATCCTGCTGGGACCCTCAATGTAGTTTATATTCTCATATTATTATAGAAATTGTAGGAATCATAGGTTTAGGAATTGTGATATTCAGGGAAATAGCAAAGAGCCTGCTTAGGCAAGCTTAGGTAAGTTCTCAGGGACTGCAGTTTGATCCCCATACCACATGCTATGCCACTCTACCCCAGGGTGGGCTGAGCCAGCTAAAAACAAAAAAAGAACTGAGGATATTAATGGCTACCCCCTTTTTCTTTTTACTACAGGTTCTACAGGGTCTTACTACACAAATCAGACTGGTGTTTTCAGCCTCCCAAGCATAGGGATTACAGGATGCACCACCATGCCTAGTGTTAATTGTCTCAGCATGCCCTGGGGGAGGGGCTGGCATGCTGGGGACTGAACCATGTCCCAGAGTTTGCCTAAGCAGGCACTTTAATCTGCTGAGTTATCTGGCTGGCCCCCAATGGCTACCCATTTTAATCTCTTCAATTTATTTATTTATTGTATTTTAGGGAAGGGTCTACAAGGTGTTCAATGTCTCCACTACTAGATCAGCACTCGTAATGATCCACCTGCTTACAGACTCCTAAGAGCAGGGATTACAGGTGCCCACCACCATGCCCATTCTCAACTGCCAGTCTCAGAAGCCCTGAGAATTTCCAGCCCCTGCACCTGCTTACGGGTGCTTTAATCCAATGAGCTATTTGGCCAACCTTAATCTCTTCGTTTTAAAGAATAAGGTCAAAAGAAGATAAACAGTTTTCCCAAGGTCACACAGCTATTTAATAAGCATAAAATTATTTTATATAATTCCAGAATATGAAAATGATAACTTAGTTTTTTACTCTTCTGTTACTCAAGGATGTCTTTTTTTCTCAGCTCTTCCTTATATTATCTTTAAACTAAAGTAATCAACACTATGTAGGGAAGATATTTATTAACAAAGGTATTACACACATAGAAAAATATCTGAAATAACAAACCCACTAATTTGAAATTGGTTTAATAACCCTAGATAAATATATTGCTAAGTTAAAAGCCATAATTTCAGATGTTAGGTTTTCAACATTACTTATCAATCTGAAGTAATAATAACATATATTCCCTCTCAAGTCAATATCAACAGTAATTTACCTTTGCCTTGATACTCAGATAGTTCTTGTGGAAACTTTCCACAGATTTCATGTTGATTCCCTTGTTCCTTTATAGGCATGTTTAAATATTCTGACCTTTAAAAAGATTTTTAAAAATAAAAATATTAAAGAAAACACAGAAATGAATCTGGGCTACTTTTTCACATAAATAAAAAGAATACAGTCTATCTAGTCGTATACCCAGCCTGGGTAGCAAAGTGCAAAGACAGAACTTTAATGGAAGAGACCAAAGTTCCACAGTGATATCTACTATTAGTATACAATCTTTAAAATCTACTGGTAATGCTACTTGCAGCCAGCTGAAATACCTAAGAGTAGCACTGGTATTTAGCATCCTTAGTACTAAATCTTGTGCTGTGGTGGTGTTAAATGTCATCCCTCCATATGGAATGTCCTTGTCTAATGGGAAAGTAGATATACTATTGTCTTCTAGGCATCATGATATAGGAAAAAAACACTGGATTATTTTTTAAGGACTCTATTTACTAATTGAGAATATGAAGTTCAGTTTTTTAACCAATAAAATGAAATAAAATTTTCTTATTTTATGAGCTATTGTTAAGGTCAAAAGAGATAATACACAAAAGTCTAAAATATTGTTTCAAGTATGATTAGTATGACCTCTGTTTTCTTTTTCTTGCTTCTTCTCCTTCTTCTTTTTTTTTTTTTTTTTAATGTATTTGGTACAAGGTCAACTAAGCAGATAGGACTCAGGGTGATCCTACTGTTTTCAACCTCCCCAGCACTGGGATTACAGGTATGTGCCATGACACCTGGACTTGGTCATAGGCTCAGCATGCCTGGGGTCAGGGTTGGCACTGCATGCCGTGGGGATTGAATCCCAGTCCCTGCACTTGCCTATGGAGGCACTTAGTCTGCTGAGCTATTTTGCTGGCCCTAAGTCTGATTAGTATGAACTGAGTCCCTGAATGAAAATTCTATAGCAATCTGGTCTCCTTTTTAAAAAATTTACTGATTTTGAGGCTTTAATATAGGCTTGTAAACTCATTATTTAGCCCAGGCTTGCTTTGAACTGGTGATTATCCTGCCTGAGGCTCCCAAGTGCTGGGATTATACACTTGTAACAATATACCCAGGAGCTTTCTTTTTTATATAGTATATTCCTGTCACTTTGTTTAGAAGTTATAGAGCCTGAGGGGGTGGGTTGGATGGGTAGTTGCCTAGGAAAAAGATGGTTCAATGAATATTAGTATTCTGAAAGTGTGGAGTTCTAAATATATTTAGGGCATGAAAGATAAAACCCTTATAATACTATTGTTTCATTATGATACTAAATGATTGGTATGGTTTAATGTGGATAGCTAGTAACCACCTTTCCCTGATTAAAGGGCTATGTGGACATATGGTTAGCTTAAGACGAATATTTTACCTTTGATATTAATGTTTTATTTTTACCTTGATATGCTGGGAAGAGAAGGCTGTGGAGTAAAACCAAACTTTTTAAGGTCTACACTATGAGATTTACTCATCTGCATCTATTAATAAAAAAGTACAAAGACAAACTATCAGTTTCACAGGAAGAACTTTAGCAAATAAGGCGAACAGCAAAATTCTTGTTGTAACATGAAGTCCAGAAAACAGTGAAACGCAGGCTAGTTCCTAACTCAAATCTCTCAGGCCCTTCTTAAATTTTGGTAATCTTCATGCTTCTTTATTAGTATTTCTTTGCTTTGTATTTTTTCAACCAAAGATACTTCAGTTACTATTTTCATGTGAGGTACACTCATGTTGATATTTCTAGCTCAGATGTCTGTCCTAATTCTCAGTTATCCAACTGTACACAGGACATCTTTAGGTAAAGATATCTCACAGGGCTCTATTCAGTATTTCCCAAATTAAATTTATTCTGTCTCTACCCCTTCAAATTTGTTTTCCGTTTAGTGTTTTTATCCTAGAGAGGCCCAACTTTTCTCCCAGTTGCTCAAGTCAGAAAGTTGGGCATCATTTTTTGGTTAGTCTTTCTATTTCACTTCTTATAATCAATAAAGTACTGAAGTGGTTGATCTTTCATTTGAATATTTTTAGCCTAGCAATTTCTCTCTGTTGTCTCTACTACTACCTTAGATGAAGTCATCACTTTGCTTAAATTATTACAGAAACAACAATGAGTTCACATCTATTTTTTAATCCTCTAATTCCTTCTCTACATTGTAGCTAGAGTAATCTTTATAAAGTACAATTCTAATATTGTCACTGATTCAAGCCCATTAGTGGCTTTCCAATACCTTAGAGGATAAAATATAAATCACTAAAACAGAAAAAAAAAAGTCCTATATGATCTAGCTCCTACTTACTGCTCTAGGCTCAACTCTCTCTCCTCCTCTACTTGTAACTGAGCTCTAGACATACTGTATTACTGAAAGCTCCTTTAAAACTCTGGCCTATACCCCAGACCTTTTCTATCCCTTACTATAACTATTTTCATGCTCTCTCCTTCTATATGTAGCATATCCTTGGGTCTCATTTACATCTATGAGGAATCCTTCCCTCACTTATCACATGCAGGTTAAGCATACTTTCTATTTAAACTAAAGATCTTATTCTTCAGTCACAGAATCACCTATCCCACACAACACTGAAAAGGCCTATTTCCCTATTGGTATCCTGCTTCGTTCAACTATGAATTCTGTGAGGACTGACTGAAGATAAAACTTTTATTTTGTTATTATATCTTAGTATATTCTTGATGTTCAGTGAATATGGAAGGAAAAAAGGAAAGATAATGAAGAAGAAAAAAGAAATGAATGAAGGGAGAGAAAAAGCTGGAGTATTATGTTCACAAAAACTTACTCTCTCAGAGAAGGTTGTGATCATTTCAAACCTCCTTCCTTTCCTTATTTCTCAACTTTCCTCTTTTATCCTCATGACTCAGAATATTTATTCTTTTTTTTTTTTTTTTTGCGGGACTAGGGTTCAAACTCATGACCTTGCACTTGCCAGGCAGGCACTTGTGCCACAGAGCTATCTCCCCAGCCCTTATTTATTCTTATAAAAACCTTAGGAAAGAACTTTCCTAGGATATGACAGTAATAACTAGCCTAGCAACCATAGAAACTCACTTCTTTTTTTTTTTTTCTTGTTTCAGAACTTTTGTTTGTTTGTTTATTTATTTATTTTTATGGCTGGCTCAGCCTGCCCTGAGGGCAGGGCTGGCACAGCATGTGGTGCCAGGGATCAAACCACGGTCCCTGCAGCCGCCCAAGCTTTCCTAAGCAGGCGCTTTAGACCACTAAGCCATCCTGCCGGGGCCCAGAAACTCACTTCTTAACCACTCAGAAGAAATACTTTCGCTCAATAATCAACAAGGTACAAAAATCAAAATCAACTTTAGGCTTTCTAGCCCTGTTGAGTACAGATAGAACTCAGAAAGGACAAGAACATGTAATTTGAACTTTTCCTGTGTCAAGCCAAGATCATACCCTTCTCATCCCTGTTTTCTGGCAAAAAAAAAAAAAAAAAAAAAAAAAAGGTTAATGACGTATATAAAACATATAAATATATTCTAAAATTAGTAGGTTGAAATTAACTATAAATAACATTCATGTTCCTAGTCAAGCCCACAAGTAATTATACATTATACTGTGGATATGTCGTACCTAATTGATACAAAGAACAAATTATATCTATACTCATTTAGTTGTAGAATAATGGAATATCTTTAAAACTAACCTTGAGACGCTTAGCTGGAGGAAGAGATGAGACAGCATTCCTGTTTCTTAGATCAGATAAATATGAAGAAATTGTTGTCTCTTTAACTTCTGACTTCAGTGCAACCCCAATTTTACCTATGAAAAGAAATTTTAGATTCCTTTAGTTTAAATAGTAGCTATTTTTCATGTTACCCACAAATGATGCACCTTGAGATCATATTATTAAATGTAATAAATCAGAAAGAAAATATGTTATAGATAACTAGGATGTTATTATCACCCATCAATGATCTTTCACTTTTTAATGCCTAAAATAAACTTATTTTATGGAACTCACAGCAATCATGTCCACAGGTACGTTTACTTTTACAATGATGATTGCATTCCCTGTTCCCAGGTTTTTTGCAGATAGTCATTCCTAAGTTAATATAAGAAAAAGAAACTATTATTACATATATTTTTATGAATACAATTAACTACATTTTTTTCTTTCAGATGGTACAATAGGACTTATTTTTATATATTTTTCAAATGTTAACTCATGCAATTTTTAAAAATGTATTTTTTTTTTTAAGGAAGGATCTACAGGGTGTTCAGGGTCTCACTACTAGATCAGACTCATAGTGATCCACTTGTTTACAGCCTCTCAAGAACTGGGTAAAATGTATTTCTAATAACATTTAGCCCTTGCTCCATTATTAGACCCAGCTTTTTATAAGCAATATCTGGCTACCTCTAAGCTTTTTTTTTTTTTTAAGAATTTTATTTTATTTTATTTTATTTTTTCTTGTTTCAGAACTTTTGTTTGTTTATTTATTTATTTTTATGGCCTGCTCAGTCTGCCCTGAGGGCAGGGCTGGCGCAGCATGTGGTGCCGAGGATCAAACCCCGGTCCCTGCAGCCACCTAAGCTTTCCTAAGCAGGCGCTTTAGACCACTGAGCTATCCTGCCAGGCCCCGACCTGTAAGCTTTTCTGAACCTTCCTGGAATAAACAGAGATAAATATTATAACAAATTTTATCCTTAGTAAAGTAAGAATGGTTTATATTTTAGGTACTCATAAAATAACAATAATAATATAAAAATAACATAATAGTAATAAACCTCTGGAAGCTGAAAACTGACATGTAAATCAGTGTTCCCAACTAAACATAAACAACTTTGAGAGACTTAGATAAGGATATGCTGTGATCACAGTAGAAGACAAGGGTAAGGCTATCATCTATTTTTTAAACTAAACACAGAACACTCACGAAACAAAAATAATGAAACGTCTCCCCCTTCTGGTTAACATAGATGACTGCTATTTTTAAAATTCACCTCCAAGATAAAAAGTACCAAAATAACCAATATTTATTTCTCTTTTTGAGAGCATCCAATCTAGGACTTCTGCTTTCTCTAAGCCCTTCCAAAAATTACCAAACACAAGATAAAATATTGCAAGAAACTCCTTTAATCATGCTTTCATTAAATTAATCTAACATTCCCTAAAAACAGGTGGTTTTTGGATGAAAGGCTTTTTACTATCATACTTTGTAAGAAGTGCCATGATTTACTCAGTGGGAAGTTGTGCCCCAAGCCTTGACTTCACTGCTTCTCACTTAGACCTTAGCTTGTTTTTTAAAGACAGTCCTCCATGCTGCAAATTGTTCCATATATTGTTTAATTAATTCTCCCTAAATTCAATTCTGATGAGATAATTTTCCCACTTAGAAACATTAGCTACTCTCTACTGCCAACAAAGTCAATTCTATATGCAAGATCCTATAAAATTAGTCCAGTTGTCCTTTCTTTTTTTTGAAGAATTATTTATTTTTTATTTATTTATTTATTTATTTATTTTTTCTTGTTTCAGAACTTCTGTTTGTTTATTCACTCATTTTTATGGCCGGCTCAGCTTGCCTGAGGGCAGGGCTGGCGCAGCATGTGGCGCCGGGGATCGAACCGTGGTCCCTGAAGCCACCCAAGCTTTCCCAAGCAGGCACGTTAGACCACTGAGTCATCCCGCTGGGCCCCATCCAGTTGTCCTTTCTGGCACCCATAATATCCCTATATTCATCAAAACACATTCAATTGCTATTCTTCAAATAATCTTACTTGTGTGTGCCTTTTGATAACTGCACCTTCTATACTATCTTGTCTTATAATACCTTTACTTCTTAACTATCAGAAGTCTATTAACTTTCAAAGTAATTCAGATATGAGCTTTATTATAAAGATCTATTGTGAGTACTTCATGAAAAGTAATTTGTCTCTCATTTGGACCATTAGGGATTTTTCTGTGTTCCTTTCACTTACTTTATGCTCCGTATATTTATAGCTATAGGAAAAATACAATGATGAGGTATCGGACATTTTACAGTTAAAAAATTAGCTCTAATATGGGGTCTTACCTGGAAAACAAAACAAAGGTTAAAAACTATATTTTCTGATTTATTTCAGGATAGAAGAATGAAATTAAGCATGTAAAATGTGTTTTGAAATTAATGTATTACATGTCTGCGTTATATCTACTATTACATTAATTCAAGATCATACAAATAATTATAAAATTGAAACTGTTCTGTATGCTTTGAAAGAGAGATACATTCTGATAATAGCATGTACTGTCCTGGTTAAAGATGTTGGGGAGAAGATTGAAGAAATGATGTGTGCTAACAAGGCAAACATATAGGACAAAGGGAGTTTTAAGCAGAGGCAAGAAATATTCTGTAAACCTCTGTGACAAGGGAAAACACAGCTCCCTGGAGAAAATAAAAGAAGGCTCTTGTGGCCACCGCTCAGCAACTAAAAAAGAACATATGAAACTATATTGACAGAAAAGGCAGCATTGTTTTCAGGAGGACAACTGCACTACAGCATCCTGGCAATTGCCTGTCCCATAGTTCACACAGGTAAGGCTTGACTATTGGCAGAATCTCTGCTTGGAACATGGCAAGAAGGGCTGTCTTTAGGAGGAGCAGTTTCTCATCTGATTCCTAAGGAGCTTGCACAAGGCATCCATGAATCAGTACCTCATTTGCTTTCCTGATTCCAGTAAGGCATGGTACTTTCTACTTTACTTCTTTTGTGTATAGCTACAGAATGTCTTAACTACAGCATAGAGTTTGTACCTCAGAAACAAAGCAACCTACCTCCCATCTCATCTGGCCCCTCTAGTTCAGTTCATCTAGTGGGACCAGAAATATGCATAGCTGGTATCATGATGATGTTGCTTTGCTGCTTGTGAAAGTGTTAAATTGTGTAAATTCACCAGGGTCTCTTGTTTCCTTCCCAGCTAAATATATCAAAGTGATCCAGCCAAATCTACGAATATACTTTTTGGGAAGACCAGGAGGAAATGCATCCTTGCAAATTGTTCTTTTTGCAGTAAGAAGTAAGAATTTGGTCTCAATCCAAGGACTTTTAAAAAGATTCATTTTATTTTATTTTTTATTTTTTATTTTTTATTTTTTGATGGGACTGGGGTTCAAACTCACGACCTTGCACTTGCCAGGCAGGCACTTATGCCAAAAGATTCATTTTAAAACACAGCCACAAGATGGTGAACAAGGATTACATACACAGCAGACAAAACTAATCAAAATGTGGAAATCTAACAGAAGACACCCAAAAGCTTCTAGGCATAATTGGCAAATCTTGTCAGGAATGAAAACTATTATACAAGAGGCCCGGCAGGATGGCTCAGTGGTCTAAAGCGCCTGCTTAGGAAAGCTTAGGTGGTTGCAGGGACTGCGGTTCGATCCCCAGCACCACATGCTGTGCCAGCCCTGCCCTCAGGACAGGCTGAGCCAGCCATAAAAATAAATAAATAAATAAACATAAAAAAGTTCTGAAACAAGAAAAAAAAATCTTCTTTAAAAAAAAGAACTATTATACAATTTTTCTTAGACTATTATCATTTTCTTGTCTCAGTCTTATTAACTTCTGCTCTGATCCTTATCATTTCCATCCTGTGCTAGCTTTGGATTTGTACCTTTCTTGTTTGTGGCCCATAAGCTCTGGCATATTATGCTGGCATTATCATCTGGTTACTGGAACTATTTAATTTCTTATATTACCCACTGATTATTCAAGTGTATTGTTTAATATCCATGTATTTGCATAATTCTGTGGTTTCTTTTGTAATTGGTCTCCAATTTCATTGTACTATAACTTGAAAGAGTTAAAGACATCACATTACAATGATACATGCATAATCATGTTTTTAGCACCACAAAACCAGATAAATCTTGAAAGCAGTGCCAGGCATGGTGGTGCACACTTGTAATCCCAGCACTTGGGAGGCTGAGGCAGGAGGATGGGTGTGAGTTTGAGACCAGCCGGGGCTACAAAAGTGAGCTCATGGCCAGCTTAAACTGCATAGCAAGACCCTGTCTCAAAAAGATTAAAAAAAAAATCTTGGAAGCTGCCTACATGTCCACCAGCAGATAAACTGATACAGAAAATGTGATATTTATACATGACAAAATACTACTCTGGTTCCATATAATTAAAGCATAGTTTTGAGATGGCAACTTGACTACTTAAAAATACCACAAGATACTGGCACAAAATCAGACATGAAAATAAATGATGTAGAAACAACCCCAGACACATTCAACTGGAACTGAATGAAGATCAAAGTCTGATCTTTGACAAAGAGGCCAAAAACATACATTGGAAGAAAAACAGCTTCATTAGTAAATAGTTCTAGAAAACTGGATTTTTTTTTTTTTTTTTTTTAGAAAACTGGATGTTAACATGAAGAAGATTATAGCTAGACCTATATATCTCATCATGTACTAAATGAATCAAAGATCTAAATGTTAAAACAGAAACACTAAATCTGTTGGAAGACGAAGTAGATAAAACTCTTGAAGACACAGGCATAGGTAAATAATTTCTGGACAAAATCCCAATGACACATAAAATAATAAACATTCAATGTTTAATATGCTCCTTTAGGACACAGATTGTGATGGGAAAAACGACTAACATTAAAAGAAACCAAGTATTATTGAGAAAAGATTACTACACATCTGAAAATGTTTCTGAGGCAATTTATTTCCCTATACAGCAAAGAAACTGTCGAATCCATTAGGCCCAAGCCAAAAGGACTTAGAAGCCAATCTAGTATATTCAAATCTAATATATCTAGAACACTAATCAGAAAATTAGTAATCTGAACATCACCTCTATATTGGCTGGCATTAACTTTGTATGTATGAAACTAATATCGATTCTTAAAACATAATTATCATTTACAGTTCTATAATGAAACATTTAGAGAAGGAATACTATACATAAAGTTTGCTTAAAAATATTAAAAGGGTAAATTAAAGTAAAAGTATGGATAAACAACATTATCCATGAGTTCATCATTGTTGAAGGTGGCTAATGAATACCTGAGAGATCATTATATACTTCTGTCTACTTCTGTGTATGTAAAAAATTCTCATAAAGAATCAAATTCATTTTTACTCGTTTGTTTCAACAAATTACTAGATTCTTACACTCACATGTTTTTTTGACAATGTTCATAAGAATGAAGTAGGTATGAAAAAAGGACAATGTATATAAAAGAACTATCAAATAATCTATGCTCCCCCAAATCACCTCAATTTGACAAATACTAATTATAAGGAAGTATTCTTTTTATATGCTGTCAACGTGAATATTATGAAGACTAAATATCTAATTCCAGAATGTCTTCACACTGGGTGAAGAAGTACTATAATGTTGATAGTCCCCTGGCCATTCTTAATTTTAATATAAAATAGAAATCAGCTGAGTATGGTGGCACATGACTGTAATCCTAGCACTCAGGAGGCTGAGGCAGGAGGTTTATTGTGAGTTTGAGACCAGCCTGAGCTTCATAGTGAGACTCCATCTCAAAAACGTAAGTATGTAAATAAATATATAGAAAACAATAGTACTATTTACCTTTATTAGTTTCTGCCATAGTAGATCTAACTGGATACTTAGAAATCTCTGTTTCTGATTTGCTTTGTACAATGAATTGATTTCCAAACCATTTGGGTCCTGAGTAAAAGACTGCAAATTTCTTCTGAATATCAAGTCCAACTAGGAAAAGAAAAACATACAAATGCTTATTATAGTCATATAAAAACCCCTACAAAGACCCAAGACATTTAAATATTTTTAAAAGGTAAAAAAGTACAACAAATGAAAATTTATAGACCTATCATTGTAAAAATCAATATTCCTACAACAAATGACATTTAACTACCTTAAAAATATAAAACATCTACGAATGAACAATTACAATTTGAATCATATTATCTTGGGTATGTCATCTTTTCCATACCTACATATATGAAACTTCCCTTAAAGTTATTCATAGTATCTAAATATATTTTATATGTCATTTTTATAACAGCAAAAAGCAGATAATTTAAAATGTTATCATATCTTTTATATTCATAACTTTACTATTTTAACTTACCCAAATCAGAGCTAATTAGATTTATGCTAAGATCTTCAGATGTAAGAGCTCTCCTCACATCAATCTTTTTCATCCAATTTCCAACTTTTATCATAACAGAATCCCTAAAAAATGGAAATGCATATTTCAAATATTGTCCCAAATACTAAATGAAATAATATATTAACTTTTCAAGGGCAATTATTATCAGGACAAGTATTTTCTAGTAGTTGAACCTGATCATTGAAAATTAGTTCCTCTAAATTCTGAATAGGGAGAATGATTAAACTATATTTTTATTTTTTATAATAGTGGAGATAAAACAGAGGGCCTCATGAATGCTATGCAAGTACTATACCACTGACTAAATCCTTGGTCCCATTTTTAAAGTTTTTATTTTGAGACAAGGTCTTGCTAAGTTGCCCAGGCTGGCATCAAATTTGTGATATCTCTGCCTCAGCCTCCCAGGTAGCTAGATAACAGACATGAGTCACTACAACAAAATGGAGCTTGAACATTTTGGTGTATATATTTAGTATACTTAATTTTCTTAAGTATATCTAATTCCAAATTGCAATGATTCTAGCTGGAATGTGTAAATGTTATTAATAACATAAGAGCTTGCCCCTAAGTCATTACCACATTAAACTGACTATATATAAGTTAAATTTATTTGTAAGAACAACAGTATCTTTAAAGGTGATTTGAGCTAGTTTGTACTTAAAATGTCACAAACTACAAACCAAATTATATGACTGAACTTACGAATTGTGAGCAAAATATATAGTAAATGTTCAAATTTTAAATATACACAGTCCACCAAAACAAGTATACCTACATTAGCAGCTGACAATACTAATAAATATCTGGATGCTATGGCCATTACTTTGAACACCTCTTGCAACCACAGAGGCCAAAAACAACACATATTAATCTCATGACGTCTCAATAAATTCAGTATTAAAATATTTACACAACGTTTTTTTCCTAATATACGCACTTTTTTTTTTTTTTTTGGGCAGACTCTGTATTTACTAGTAAAAGACACAATTTAGGGGCTGGGGAAATAGCTCGGTGGCATAAGTACCTGCCTGGCAAGCACAAGGTCCTGAGTTCAATCCACAGTACCACACACACACACACACACACACACACACAGGCACCATCAATCCTCCTCTTCATCAATCCTCCTCAAATACTTCTCCTAACTTATCTTTGCCACTTTCTGAAACAGTTCTATAAGTCCTCTTGTGTGACTGCTTTTATGAGATGTGATCAAAACGACAGCAAATCCTGTTGCCAAATGTCATCCAGTGGAAAGGTATAAAAACATGGTGTCCTCATCCACTTACTTCAGAGGATGTGGCACTTTGCAACTGCTGGTTCTTCTCCAAAGTAAAAATGAATAGTAAAAGTAAACATTTTGAATTAATTCAGATCACTATCATTGCTAAAGACACTCATAAAAGAGAACTTCTAGAAATGTTTAGGAAAGTAGTAAGAATGGTAAGAAAAGTATGTAAAGAGGTTTTTTTTAACCTTTTTATTTAATTTGGTATAGGGTCTTGCTACACAGCTGAGATTCATAGTGATCTTCCAGTCTCTGTCTCCCCAGTGCTGGGATTGAACCAGGATCTTTTTGCTTGCCAGACAGGTGCTTAGTTGAGTTACCTCCCTGGCCCCCATAAAGGAAAGTTTTGAGGAAGATTAATGACAATGTATCTTTTACTGTGATAAATCTTTTAAAATTTAACCATTCGCTGTATTTTTCAATCACACCTCATAGTTTAGTTTCCTATAGCTGGGGCTAATAGTCAAAAGAACAAAGATATATACAATGGTGTGGAAATAGTTTTCATTGAAAAGAATAGTTTATTATTCTACATGTATACAGAAACAATGAGATTTCCCCCTTTTTTAGATTTCCATTTCAGAGTTATTGTAAGTAACTACAAATAGAGTAATATGGTTAAAAGTACAAGCTCTAGAGTTGG
Source organism: Myocastor coypus (assembly GCA_004027025.1). Taxonomy (NCBI): domain Eukaryota; kingdom Metazoa; phylum Chordata; class Mammalia; order Rodentia; family Myocastoridae; genus Myocastor; species Myocastor coypus. The sequence continues at coordinate 9,056 of PVJA010028463.1, read as the reverse complement.
AATGCTCTGATTCAGTTTTAGACTTTGCTATTTAACTAGCTATCTGACCTTGGCAGAAGTATGAAAGTCTTTGTTTTAATTTCCTTCTTTACAGTATATATGGATGATGAAAACACCTACATCATATAAATATCAAACAATTCAATATTTTGAATTTAAGTATTAAAAAGTATTGGATATAGCTCTAATTGATACCCTTAGAGTTCATCTATGATATTCTTAGAGAAAATAATAGTATCTAGAAAATGATGAAAGAAAAAGTTTAGAATGGTATGCTAGAGAACTAGACATAAAGGAGGGTTCTTTCTTTAGTTTGTTAGGTTTTGGAAACAGTAATAATTTGGAAATTGGAAATATATTTTAAGCTGAGAAGATGATGACTCATATCCAAAGGGTAGTAGGACCTTGAAGAACTGGAAAAAGAAAAAGGTGATGAATCAGAAACATCTTCTATAGCTCACCTATTAACTTACTTCAGCCCATGATGATATGAATATGAAATATTAACAATCTACCAATAATTGTAATATCTCATATCATATACAAATAGAAGAACTACTCTATTATCATCTCAGGAAAATGTAATTTAATTGGTCCCATAATAATCTTACTACTTTATATTTTAATGGAATTTTTCATTACCAGTACATATATGACCAGAATAAAATAGAAATTTCATAATTACTTACATGATTTTTTGCTTAAAAATTACTTGATTATCTGCATCGCCTATGATTAAGGTAGTATAGTGAGAATTTGGTGTTGTTCTTTTAGTTTGTAGCTGTTCAAAGTTTCTTAATATAATAGTCACCAATATTTCTGCCTTAGTATTATCATATCTTGCAATCTTCAAAAAAGGACAGGCAATAGAAGTGTTAAAAAAAAATAATACTATTAGTAAGACTCAGCTCCTAGTCTAATTATGGGTAATCCTATCTCCAAGAAGATAAGCAAATATTTAAGGAACAAAAATAAGTTTACCTGTTCTACTTCAAGTTCATATTTTGGTAGATACATCACAGCTTCTTTTATCTGGGTCCCAAAAGGGGGATGTCTATTTAAAATCTAAACACATTTAAATAATTACAGTTTTAGCATAACACTTAAAATACTTAGTAAGATATTCTTTAGTATGAATAGAATTTAAAATATTTATCACCTCAACCTTAGTAAATAAAATACTTATGCTATGAAAAATAAAACAACTTTAATATAAATATATAAAAGTAAGGTTTAGGAATTTAAATAGAATTCTGGTTATACTAGAAAAAAGTGAATTTTACATACTAGTTCAAGCTTCCTTGCATCTGTTTCTTCTATTTTCTTAAAGGAAGTCAAACCCGCATTTACCATGGCATTTGACAATGTTATACCTGTGGAAAATTCATCAAAAGAACTTTTTTTTTTCTTTTGGACACAGAGCCTTGCTATGTAGTTCAGGCTAACCTGGACTCATTCTGCAGGCCAGGCTGGCCTAGAATTTATGGTGATCCTCCTGCCTCAGCCTCTTGATTGCTATGATGATAGGCATGCACCACTATACCTGGTCCAAAGGGCATCTTTTAAAATGCAATCTGTACTTCATTACTTAACAAGTACAATAATAAGAACCTTTAAAAAGATTCAGCCAATCTGCTATGATTTGTATATGGTTTGAGTGTATCCCCCTAAATTTGTATGTTGTAGATGTAGTCCTTGGTGCAGCAGTATTGAGGTGGTAGAACCTTTAGGAGAAAAGGCCTGCTAGTGGAAGGTAATTAGGTCATTGTGGGTCCACCCTCCTACAAGAATTAATGCTGGTATCTTGGAATGACTTTGGTTAGGGTGAATGAGGCAATTTCCATGAAAATGTGTTGTTATTTTTTATTTATTTTTATTTATTTATTTATTTATTTATTTATTTATTTATTTATTTATTTTTGTCTTTTTGAGACAGGGTCTCGCTATGCCTGTTGTTATTTTTTAAAAAGCTCTGATTCCTCTTAATCTTTTCTTTCCAGTCTCTCCATGTGATCTCTTCCACATGTACTTCTGCCCTTCTGTTGTTGTCACTAAGAGACTCTCAAAAAATAAACAAGCAAACACCAGTACCATCCTCTTGAACTTCCAGAATTATAGTGAATTAAGCTTCTTTCTTTATGAAGTACCCAGCTTTGTGCATTTTACTATATCCACACAAAACAAAGTCCTATAATACACTAAAATTTTTAAAAATTTCTTTCTGCTTCAGTCTTATCTTCTAAGTAAAAAATTAAGTTTATTGGTACATTTTAGGTATACATAATTACATTAATTATAGGGAATTTGTATCTACACATAATATTACTTGATTCTTTTTTTTCTACAGGTTTTTAAAAGTTTTCAAATTTTATTTATTTATTTTTTCCATAACTGGGACTGATACTCAGGACCTTATATTTGCCAGGCAGGCATTTGTGCCCCTGAGCTATCTTCCCAGCCACTTTTCAAACTTTAATGTATACATTTACTGCATAAAAGAAAAGGGTTATCTCTGTTCTACATGTTGACTCAACTCTTAATTTTACTGAATGTATGCATATGGCAAATACCAACAGACACATTTATGTTTGAAAGAAAGACAGTATGACTCAGTGATGGGTACACTGCTTCAGGAACATATGGCTCTTCGAGAATTTCTGTCTTAGATATAAAGCTTCATGTTCCAAATACCGAAGCCAGGTAATTTTACTCTTCCACCTAAAACCTCCAATGCATTTACATTGCATTTACGTGTAAAGTGGCGATTTCCTTACTGTGCTGTGACTGAATTTCTTTACCAATATGACTTGACTGCAATTTACCTCCTACATCTAATTTCCTACTATTCTCCTCTTGCTGGCTACTCTACAGTTATACTGGCTTTCATTGTATTCCTCAGATACACTTTGGACCTTTTCTGTTTCCTTATACTTTCAGAAGCTGGAATTTTAAATTCTTATACTTATGAATAAATTTACTCAAATCTAAAAACAGACCAAGGTGTGTGTGTGTGTGTGTGTGTATATATATGTATATATATGTATATATATATGTGTATATATATATATATATATATATATATATATATATATATATAGTTACATACACTTAGTTGTATGATAGTTCCTTAATCATTCCATTCCCCTCAGAACTTTTCCTGACTTTTAACTGTTTAAGTTTATACTCACTATTTATAGTCAACTCATCATGATTAATAAGGATTTAGATTTGGTGTTTTGTTTAGATTATATCTCTTCTCTATCATACAGTTCTCTCATGGGAAATACCTGGCTATGCTAACTATATAAAACAGGTTACTGTATGTCTAGAGAGATCAGAGTGCAATGGATGCCCACACTGATAATATTCCAGAAAGTCAAAACAGGCTGGCTTTTCAGCATTATGAAACCTGTAAGTTCCAGTTTTTTTCTGCAAATTCCTATTTTCCAAATGTATAGAACCGCCTATCCAGTTTAGAATACTCACCTTTGTGGTATGACATTTGGTTTGCTAGAGCTTCAGTAGGAAGATGAGCCTATTAGAAATCTTTACCCAATTTTGACCTGACTTTACTTTCTTTAGCTAATCCCACTTTTACCCTAGCACTTAAAGCCTTCTGGTTAATGTTCTACTAACCTATTGATTTCAAATTTCATAGAAATAATAAGTAGGATTTCAAAAAATGAGCTGGAGAATAACACAAAAATCACCAAAGACTCATGTCCCCAAGATACATATAAAATCATGGAACTAACTACCAAGGTTTTCAATCATGGGATAACAGCTCTCTGCTTAGAATGATAGGTATTTAAGAAAGATTAGGCAAAGTCAAGGGCACCAAACTGAAAAATACCACAGTCCTTTATTTTGATCATAGTTTTTGTAATGTCTTTCAGTGTGACCTTATTTATACTAGGATCCAGTAGAGAGAAAATAAACAGGCACAATTTTTTTCTAAAGAATCTATGTGAAGATAAGTACTGCTACACTATTGTTACTGAAAACAGAAAAGATTAAGATAAAAATAACTGACACCCTTTTCTGTAATTAATTAGGAATAGCTGGAATTGTTAATATCTTGTTATTGAGGTCATAGCAAAACACTTGTCATAGAAGTGGAAGAGATAGCAAACGTACGTCTAGTTACCTAATTACAGAAACAATAGCTCACTGTTGGTATGAAAACAAATTTTAAGTGAAAATATTTTTATTAGAGTTTTCATGCACTACTCAGTTGATTTTATATAGAATAATCTCAGAAGATGCAAAGAAAGCCAGATTTTAAAAAATAAAACATAATAGCTCATATTGGGTTATAAATACATCTTTTCTTTCAAGGTCTATAATCATCACAAAATAATCTTATTAATAATAAAATACAAAATAAGTTGTAGACACTGCTAAGCTATCTGATTGTGTTTAGTACCTACCAATTTTTTCCAGTTGTTTGGATACATGCAGAGAGTTTTCCCAAAGTTTACACCTAAAACATTTTGTTAAAATCAAACTATTCAATAATGCAACAAACTTATTTTCCTGAGCAGCCACAAAATCTGACAACCCTAAAAAAAAAAAAAAAAAAAAAAAATTCCAATATTAAACTCAATTTAATGGTTGGCTAGAAAAATAATGAAAGTCCATTAACTGTGTTACGTACACCTTGTGATTCGTGAGCCGCTTCTGAAAATCTTTGCGATATCTTGTGTCAAAGCAAAATCTTGTATGGAAATGCATCCTAGCTGAGCCTGAATGAGACTGAAGAAAAAAAGAAATTTTATAATTTCCTTTTGAAAGTTACTATCCCACATATTTGATATCACTGACTTAAGTACTCCTTCTTAGAAATTCTCTCTGCCTCGATATCTGTGACACTACATGCTTATATATCTTGTATTATTGTTGCAAATATTTGTCAACTTTCTTTTCCCAATCCCTAAAATTTCAGCTATTTTTCACTGTTTTTCTGCTCAATTTCTCTTTCTCTCTCTCTTTCTCAAAATCTCAGTTTATTAAGAAAGAACTGATAGAAAAATGTAAATGAAGTGCATATTTTAAATGTTGGGTAAATGAAACTACAGATGAACTATATGGGGTATATGTAAAATTGTTGAAATAAAAGTACTTTTAAAATAATTTTGACATTTAAAACAATATTTCTAGTAATAAAAAGATACTTTCAACATCAAATTTCCCTGCTTGAAACCTCATTGTAAGAAGGAGTAATAAAATAAAGATGGGAGAAGAGAAAGAAGGATTTATGCCAATAGGTACAGAACCATGGTAGGGCTGTGTGTTTCTCTCCACCAAATGAAGCAAGCAATGATGTTCTGTACTCTTATAATACTTAGTTTTCTAGATATTTAGGTCTTCATATTTATGTCTTTTGATTTATTTTACTTTATTAAATATTATTTTTATTTTATTTTATTTCTTGTTTCAGAACTTTTGTTTATTTATTTATTTTTATGGCCGGCTCAGCCTGCCCTGAGGGCAGGGCTGGCGCAGCATGTGGTGCCGGGGATTGAACCGCGGTCCCTGCAGCTGCCTAAGCTTTCCTAAGCAGGAGCTTTAGACCACTGAGCCATCCTGCCGAGCCCCTATGTCTTTTGATTTAAAAGATGTAACTTGAAGTGAAATGATTTTATTTACATGACTCAATAGAACGAGTCAGCTAAGGAATTTTCTCTCTCAGCTAGCAGAGGGCATTATTTGCTTGGGATACTTTCAGATATTTCATTGAACTTTAGCTTCCCACTATACTAATAAAATAATTTTCTTTTTTTTTTTTTCAAGTGTTTTTTTCCTTTTTTTTAATGGCTAGCTCAGCCTGCCCTGGGTGCAGGCCTGGTACAGCATGTGGTACCTGGGATGGATCTGCACTTGGCTGCCTGAGCTTTCCTAAGCAGGAGCTTTATACCGCTAAGCCATCCTGCCAGCCTCAAAACAATTTTCTATTATGTGCATTTCCTCAGGCATAGCTATAGTTTGTATTTAAAGAGTTAATATTCTGTTTCTTAGATGTATTTCTCTAGCAATTTAAAAAGTCTTAGGGATCATGGAAAACTTAATAGATCACACAGTTCAGTTGTCTCATCTTACAAATAAGTAATGCACAGAGAAACTGTGACTTGCCCATACTTATGTTGGTATATGAGGGACTATACTAGAACTGGAACCTGGTGTCCAATTTACTCAACTTTTTTTTTTCTTCCGTGCTTGCATCCATATTGAATCAAATCATCTTGAACCAAGGCACCTTCCTACACGAATTTCTTCAGAGCACTTTATTTATAACTTTAATTTTTTTTTCTTGTTTCAGAACTTCCGTTTGTTTATTTATTTTTATGGCCAGCTCAGCCTGCCCTGAGGGCAGGGCTGGCGCAGCATGTGGTGCCAGGGATTAAACCATGGTCCCTGTCGCCGCCTAAGCTTTCCTAAGCAGGCACTTTAGACCACTGAACCATCCTACCAGGCCCCTATTTATAACTTTAACATTTCCATTAACCTTGTCTTAAATTGGATAAATCTTAATTGGGACTGGCAGATATATATATATATATATATATATATATATATATATATATAATTATTCAGGTTAGTATTATAATCCCCCACCTTTTGCATTTTGTTTAAGCATAGAGAGAGAGAGAGAGAGAGAGAGAGAGAGAGAGAGAGAGAGTGTGTGTGTGTGTGTAGGAATGTTTTCCACTAATCATAAATTTACATATAGCCTTTTCGCAGATGATGATAGCTAACAGTACTATTTTGATGACTCTCATATCCCTGTTGTATATTGAATTTCTTATATATTCTTTTCAAAGGGAATGTTAATCATTTTAGTTTGAGATGTTTATCCATTAAGTTTCTGACTGCTTAATTTCTTGGCTTTAATTGCTCAGTCTTCTCTCATCAACACTAGCTCTCTCTTAACTGGGATTTTTTCAGTGAATTCATAGTATGTGATATGGCACTAGCATTTGCATGGTGTTAAAGAAATCTGAATTTCTTTTACACAAAGAAGTTTAAATCAAGTGGTCTTATGGCCACTTTATAGCCATATTTATGTTGGTATACGAGGGACTATACTAGAACTGGAACCTGGTGTCTGATTTACTCAACTTTTTTTTTTTCTTCGGTATGAATCAAATAAGGATTCAATAACTAGCAACATAAGTGCCTCCCTGGCAAGTACAGAATCCCGAGTTCTATCCCTGGCACTGCAAAATAAATAGATAGATAGATGATAGATAGATAGATAGATAGATAGATAGATAGATAGATAGATAGATAGACAGATAGAAAGTGATCTTGTCATGGCTAAATCTAATCCTTATTGAATGAGTACTTCATGTTGTTCAATTCTTACAACACCCCTGATTTAGTCATTACTTAATTATCAGTTTCTAGAAGAAAAGAATACCATTGCATTTATTTATTTATTTATTTTAAAGAATTTTTTAATTTATTTCTTTTCTTGTTTCAGAACTTTTGTTTGTTTGTTTATTTATTTATTTTTATGGCCGGCTCAGCCTGCCCTGAGGGCAGGGCTGGCGCAGCATATGGCGCCGGGGATCAAACTGCGGTCCCTGAAGCCACCTAAGCTTTCCTAAGCAGGCGCTTTAGACCATTGAGCCATCCTGCCGGGCCCCTACCATTGCATTTATGATTGCAAGTTGGATAAAATTCACTTAGTGTAATCTTAAATTATTATTCCAGTCACTGCTCCTCTATACAAACTACCCATTCTTTACAGGAAAGTTACAATGATATGTGTTCCTTCATTTAGGCTTTGCTTTTACTATCTGTCTCTCCCAGAATGCCACTACTATTCAGAAAACACTGATTATATGTATTTTAATACTGTAACAATATTTTAATATGCATGATTCTCATTCAACATAACTTGAAAATTTCTGATAAGAAGGATGAGAAGCATATTTTCTGTTGTTGACCTTACATCAACAGAACACATACTCTACAAATAGTTGATGGTTTTTTTTAAAGAATTTTTTATGTTTTATTTATTTATTTTTTCTTGTTTCAGAACCTTTGTTTGTTTATTCACTCATTTTTATGGCTGGCTCAGCCTGTCCTGAGGGCGGGGCTGGCACAGCATGTGGTGCCTGAAGCCGCCCAAGCTTTCCCAAGCAGGCGCTTTTCCCAAGCAGGCGCTTTAGACTGCTGAGCCATCTCGCCAGGCCCTAGTTGATGATTAAAAATATTCATAATTCACTTTTGTTTTTTTGTTTTAGCAGTATGGGGGATCAAGCTTGAGACCTTGAGCTTGCTAGGCAGACACTTAAGTGCTGAGCTATCTCCCTGGCCCTCTATAATTCATTTTAATTAAAACTCAAAAGTTCTTAGAAACTAATTTTGACTCCACATTTTTATGTAAATACAGATTTTATATAATGGAAGACATATTTTAACTGTTTTACAACTAAAACCTTCATAATTATCAATCATAAACCAATAGTGTATTAATACATTTAAAAAGTAATAATTGGGCTGGGAGGTTAGCTCAGTAGAATAAGCACTTGCCTGGTAAGCACAAGGGCCTGAGTTCAATCCCCAGTCCCAGACAAAAAAAAAAAAAAAGTAATAATTATTACCAATTTACTTTCATTTCTCTTGTTTTAATTCTTCCTTCCATTGGAAATCTATACATAAAAATACATAGAAAAATTTTACTATTTATCTTAATTAGATGAAACTTTTTAAAATTTAAAACATGTTATTTCTTTACCTGATAGTTGTCTGATTTGGATCTCTGTTCAAAGTGTTCAGTGTTTTCTTTTCATTCATCCTTAACTGTACATCTAAAAATTCATTGCAGCTGGCTATCATTGCAACCTATAAAATTTAGGCATTTGTCCATTTAATATTTTCACTTCTTTTCTCTCATCACTTTTCTCCAAATTTATTTTTTATGCTGCCTTGGCCATCACTTTCATTTGTTAACAGAATTAAGAACCTGCTTTCTATATTTTACTTCATTAAAGATTCACTCATTCACTAACAAAGGCTAGAACAACTGTTATCACAGAGCTAGATTG
>PVJA010028462.1:0-27588 GCA_004027025.1 Myocastor coypus | reverse complement strand
CCACCTCGATTTCAGAAGAAGGCCTGGGAGGCCAGGCAGTGTGCTCCTGAGAGGGCAGTGTGTGAAGCAGAGAGTGAGAAGCCAATTCAGTGGAAACCCCAGAAGTTTGGAAAAGCCAAGAATGTGGATCGTGCTAAGAGGGAGCAAAGCCAGCCTAAGAGAGAAGCCATGGGAATCATCACCAAGAGTGCTGTAGGAGCAGAGTTGCATGATGCTCACAACTCAGTGCAGACTGATTCGGATTCTCCAGTTGGAACTATGGGATTTAATGTTTACCCTGCTGGATTCTGGACATGTGTTGGTCCCAATGTTTTATATTACCCTGTTGTTTGCAACTTTTGGAATTGTAATGTTTATCTTATGCCTTTGAATGTTGGATATGTTTAACTCTTCTATTGTACAGGGGCTCACAGATGAAAATTTGCCTTGGATCTTCGAGGAAACTTGGGATTTGGACTTTTCAGCAATGCTGAAACTATTGGGACTTTGGCAACTCTTCCACATGGACTAAAATGTCTTTTGTAAAAAGGGATATGTATGAGACTTTGGGGGTCCAGGGGCAGAATGTTATGGTTTATGTCTAGTTGTCCCCCCAAAGCCTCATGGAGTCATTGGGCGGGGACTTCTAGAGTTTGAGACTTGATCCATGATCCCTGGGATTATAGGTTTTAGTACTGATGGGATTATGGTTGGAAGTACTTCTGGGATTATGGGTGTCGCCTAGGGCGGGAGCTAAGGTGGAGAGCCTGAATGTAATATAAAGAGAGACAGAGAGACAGACTGGAGCTCTAGCTGTTGCTGCTGCTCTGCTGCCCTGATTGACTGGCTGCCTCTGCCGCCATTTTGTTGCTGTTCTGCCGCCATGAACTGGATGCTCTCCGCCCTGCTCCACTCAGCCCTGGGCCAGCCGAATATGGACTGAAACTTCTACAAACTGTGAGCTAAATAAACCTTTCCTTCCTTCATTTTGAGTGTTGGGTATTTGTCCCAGCAATGAGCAAAAAGTAACTAAGACAACCTCCATTCCTAAAATTCTTTCAGAACACAAACTGATCTCAGATTTCTTCAAGTTGGGAGTTTCATTCCGCTATGTCAATATCTTTTTATCTCTTTTATTTAAAAAAGCTATCTTTACTGGTGCAACGTTCTTGACTAACAGTTTTGTTTGCTTTGAGTACTGTAAATTTCATGCTATATATTTTCAGTTTGTAAAGTTTGTGCAGACAGTCTCTGACAAATTGGCAGCCTTATATGTGATTTATTTCTTTTGTTTTGAGGCTTATAAATCTTGTCTTCATCTTTTAACTGTGAAAACCTGATTAGAAGATACCTTTTTTAACTGTAAAATTTTTTTTTTAAGAATTCAAAATAGTTTAAAAAAAGAGCATTGGAAACAATACAAAATTTCATTGAACAAAGTAACAGGAATTCAACAAGAGCTGCTGTGTTTCAAGATATCCTGGAGCATGGCTGTTGGAGTTAAGTCGGGCTGGTGGTTTTTGATCTTATGTACCTGGGAATTTAGTTCCTTCTCTAAGTTTGGAAACACTTTCCTTATTTTTTCAAATAAACTTTTAGTCCTTTTTTAAAATTCTGAAGTTTTTCTTGAACCCAAACAACCCAAATATTTACTCATCAATACTGTTCCCCAATTCCTGCCACCAGCTTTATATTTTTTAAATTTAAAACTTTCATTAGTGCAGTACATGTTTGCAGTATATAATAATTACATTCACTGTAGGGAATTGGTACATCCATGTAAAACTTTTCAATTCTTCTTTCTTCTTCCCTTCTTTCCAGCATCAGATACATTTATTTATAAAAACTTACAATGTTAAAGATTTAATCCCTCAAGCTGCACCAGCCTGTTCTTGGGGCATGCTGAGACAGCAACCTAGTCCAGGCCTGGTGGTGCACACCTGTAATCCAGGCACTGAGAAGGCTGAAAACAGGAGAATCATGAGTCTGAGTTGCATAGTGAAACCCTATACCAAATACATTTTATAAAACCTTACAAAGCTGATTATGACATATACAGTTTAAGAAGCAGACTAATAAGCCAAAGAAAATATAAAATAATAAGACAATTGTAGTAAGTCATTGTACACTTTTAGATTCAGTATCTGTGCTAGTTTACTGTTTTTCCCTGTCCCTTTTTTCCTGTTATCTATGTTGTGTTTCATGTGATTCCCATTTTTATAATCTGGCTTTGTTTGTGCCTATCTGTCCGAGAAGTCTAATTATTCTGCTTATTTTCTCTAGGCTGAGTCATTTGCACTATTTCTGAGCTTGACTGACCCCTAATCTGCATTTATTGCTATGCTGCTATTGCTGTTTTAATTATTTTAGAACTACAGCTTGACCCATGCAAGGGCTTGTTCGACATTTGCAGTTGTTTTGTATTACAGCACAAGCTAAGAGGTTATTTGGTAAAAGAATTCATCCTTCTAATCCTTTCCTTGGGGCTGGAGTAGCCTGGATCTCTCTCTCAGTCCCAGAACTATGCTTGGGCACTATGGGATCCTCTACAACCCCTTAAATGAAGAACAGCTCCAGGTTATACCACCATTTCTGTAGCCTTTGAACACCACATTGTATCACTTTCTGTTTCCAGTCAAGACTGCATAGAATTTGGATAGGACCAACACCCACACTGTTGTGGTCTGCACACTGTTAAAAGTAGACTCATGGTCCAAGAATGCCCCCAAGAACCAGATAGTCCTAAATGGGAACATAGTCAAATGCACTGGATCTGTTTGTTTCTCCGTGATAGTGCTATTTCTCTGGAGTTTCCGTCCACTAGTGTTGGCCTGGTAGTGTGGGCAATTAGGAAGCACCCACTGTTAGGGTTCACCAGCCTGACACTGAGTTCTAAGGCCAAGTTCTGTGCTAACAATGATGACTTTTGGAATCAATGGAAACTTTCTTCTTGGTATCCTACCTAAGGTTGGGGTATGGGTGGGGATGGCAGTCTTTTGCAGGGCTGATGCTACAGCGAATCATACCTTAGTGTCATATCCACAGGGCCTATCCAGTCTGAGGTATGCCTATGGCCATGTTGCAACTGGTGGTTTTGTAGCATAAAACTCAATTCGATCTCATTTATTCATAGATCTCTAGAGATACTGTGAGCACTGGTATGGAGACAATTGTGCTACTTGAGGTAAAAGCATGGATGGTTGAGGCCTCAGCCACAGGGGCCAATGTTAAATTGCGCAGCCCTGAGCCTAACAAGCCCCCAGATCTGCACAATCTGGGAGGAGGTACAACCGAGGCACCATCTAGGGATGGTAACAATGAAGACCAAGATTTGAGTGTGTCCCAGTGGATTAGAGATTTCTGCCAGATGCCAGGGAGGACTTAAACTTGGAGGCTCTGTCTGAATCTTGACCTAAGAATGTGAGCTTTACTTTCTAGATGTTGTTTGATGGCATTGTGGTCAGTCTAGGATTTGAGCTCTAGGACAACTCCTGTCCTAGCCTCCATGCTCTGCTCTCCAGCAGGTAGAATCAAGGCGGGAGGAGCATGGAAGATGAAACCAGCCACCCGGCCAATGCCTTTCCAGCAGGTCAGTGTGTGATGAGTATTCAAGAAGCAGGGCTTTGGTGCCACATGGGATTAGTGTTTGGCGTAGTGGGCCTCAGACTGAGTCCCAAATCAAAGACAGGGATTGAACTTTTCTAAGCCATGCTGTGAGAGTTGGAGCAGGAGCAAAATGAGAAACATTTTTCTTCCTGCATTTTCAGTGCATCTTTTCTTTTTATTGTATAATAAAACAAGCACTGTGGTCTTTTACATAGGCTTTTTTTTTTTTTTTTTAAGCTTTTTTGTTTTGTTTTGTTTTTAAGGAACTCTGTGTGTGAATAGCTGCTCAAACTGCACCTGTTAAGAGATGCTAACTGGAGGGGCTCATGTAGCGCTCATCTCACTCAGCCTCTAAGACTCTGATATTATACTTTAAAACTTACTATCCGTGTCACTCTTTTTAATGTTGCCATCAAAGAAATTTTATTTCCTGGTATTCAAATGACTTTGAGGAATGGTGCCAGAATATTAAAACAAACATCATTTTCCATGAATATCTTGATTATGAAATTGAGTTTTGGATATTTTAAGAAAAATACTAATTGGATGCCTGATATATGCCATTTTTCAAAATGCTAATCTGGATGCACTTGAAATACTAAGGAGAGGACCAAGAAACAGGAGGCTGTGTACAAGGGCTGGCTGTGTTCTTTGCAGGAGCTGTGTGTTGCTCATTTGGTAAGGTTTACAGCTACCTTGATCTTTTTGTATTAAGAGAGGGTGATGAGGGTGATCTGAGAACTGCTAGTAGATGCAGATAAGTTAGAGATGAAATAGATTATTTTTTGAAAATCTGTCCTATCCAGAGGCTAAGGCAAGCATTTGTTTTTGTATTAATATGTCTAAGAGAAAATCAGCACTGTCACTGTTTTCTTTTGGCTTTAAAACTGTACTGAATAATACTTGCCATGTGTAAGCCTAACTATTGCATTGAGCTGCATAGTAGCATTGATATTTGGAAATATTTCATCTTGGCCATGAACTTACTGCACGGAAGGTGAAGGCTGGTGGTTCTGCTTTCTATTTGGTTGCATCTCATCTGGGATGTTTTGTTTAGCATAAACATTAAAGGGCTTATTCACAGATTGGAAGGCATGTGGATCAGATACTAGAGCACTAGAGTTAGACAGGAAAGCGAGGCTGCCTTACAGGGACTGTGACGTGGAATGTGCAGGAGGAAGGACTGCAGGGGGAATCTGAATAAACCAAGCGCTTCTAAGCAAAAGAGACATTCCATTTACTCCTGATGGACTTCAAAATCACATCAAATTAAGAGGAGGGAGGAAAATTCTAGGGTAATTTTTTTTACTGATGCAACAGGAAGATTTTTCTACCAATCGAGCTTCCTAAAGATGCTTCTGATTGCTTGTAGATGCCCTGAAATGTAGTGATTCTCGCATTGGTAGAACTGTGATGGGTGCCCTTTAGGGGACTTGGCGTCTGAGGCTCTCCAGGGCTGCTGTCCATTCCAAGTGTGCCTGGAAGGTCACCCTTTGATCACTTAATCCCGAGTATGGGATGGCACTCACCTTCCTGTTGTATTCCTTCAGTGCTGTAAGTCTAGCTGAGTCTAATCTTTAGAACCTTCATAAAAAATAAGCCTTTCCTAGAATTATATAGAAATAACTTGAATATTCAGTATTTTTTATTTGTATCATATTAGTGGATAAATAAGTCCCTTAAAATATACCTGCAGTTTATCTTAATGAAATTTAATTCATTTTTGAATGTAACAACTTGATATAAAATCAAAACTTTTAGTAAGAGCATATTGAAATAATTTCAAGGTCTATATTCCAATAGAAGTAATTTTAATGAGTGCATTTTAACCTAATCAAAATTAAGTAATATACTTACCACTAGACAGCATATGTAGGGATCATGGTGATTTTACAAGTTACTTTCACTTGAATTTTAAACTTTAGAGCCCACATTTTCATGCTGCCAGGAGTCCACGCGGGCTCAGCCACCAGCAATTCTCAGTTCGTTTTTGTCAAACTGGTCACCAGTCATTGCTGCAGACTGTCAGTAATGTGCCCTGGTGGACCACATGCCCCAGGCATATATAAAGTTGGCATCAGTCTTGCAGTCAGTCCAGGCTTGCGCTCAGCTGTCGCAGCAGAGGCCCTGGCTATGGCTTCCAGGCAGTGTGCAGTGTCACCTTCTTCCTGCAGAACCAATGCATCGACAGGACCCAGGTCTTGACCACTGCCACTAAGCCTGTCAGGCTTCACAATTTGGTTGTTCCTTTTCACTTGTCCATTAACCACAGTCACCTCTGAATCACCTCCTCACAGGTCATCCTCTAATGGCAAACATGCCAGTTGTGTATGCCTGGGAGGTATCCGTGACTGGAAGAGTAACCAGGAAGGGAGGATCTGTCTAGACTTTTGACGGGCCATGCTCTGCGCGTTGCTGTGGTCCTTTTCTCTTTCCACTACCTTCCCCTTTTCTCTCTTTCTTCCCTCTTTCCCTCCCTCCCTCCCTTCCTTCCTTCCTTCCTTCCTTCCTTCCTTCCTTCCTTCCTTCCTTCCTTTGTAAATGTGTGAATCATGTTCCATAGTCTGTGATTACATATGGTATTCTTTAACCCCTCAGAGGACCAAAACACATCTCATCCATTTGTATGCTATATAATTTCCTCTCTTTTTGAAAGTTTAAGGGCTAAATATAAAGCTGCTAGATGATATGTGCTTTGAAGTAAGCTAACATTGTTTTAGCTTGTATAAAATGTTCTCATTTCTCACTTCTCTAATAACATCGAAAAATCTTTTATTTAGTATCTGAACATGACTCTAAAAACGTGAATAAGCCGGGTATGGTGGCACACGCCTGTAATCCCAGCACTCGGGAGGCTGAGGCAGGAGGATCAGTGCGAGTTCGAGACCAGCCTGGGCTACAAAAGTGAGCTCAAGGCCAGCCTCAACTGCATAGTGAGATCCTGTCTCAAAAAAAAAAATAAATAAATAAAAAATAAAAAATAAAAACGTGAATAATTGTAACCATTGAGGATTAATTTATATATAAAATAAAATATGTATAAATTACAGGTAAATATTATATAAATAAATGAAAAAGTAAATTATTATTAATTTGATTAGAAGATATGACCTACCTAAAGATACACTGTTTTAACTTATTTATTATTTGGTTTTGTTTCAAAGTGTGTGTGATTTGGCTGGGGAGATAGCTCAGTAGAATAAGTGCCTGCCTGGAAAGTGCAGGGTCCTGAGTTAAAAAAAAAAAAAAGGTGTGGTCAATTTCAACTATGTATATTACTAACATAATATTTAGATAAATTTTACAAATGTTAGTGTTTTAACATATAATTTTATTTCTTTCTTCTATGGGCTTGCGACTAAATCATCACTTGAAATGTTTAAATTTTCAAAGTATAGAATCAAGAAACTATTCAGTATACAACACATATTAATAATTCTCCAGACTTTTGAATGAATTCCTATTATTTTAATTTTTAGATTTAGAATAATGAATCAACCATGTATGTTTATGCTTTAGTAAATAACCTGAATGTGTCTTTGACAGGTTTTGTGTAATGCCTCTTGATTTATGTGTACTATAAGTAAGAATTTCTTAAATTCTTTCTAAATTTCTCTTCATTGTAGATATTGTGAGTTGGAAAAAACTATTCAAAAAGAAAAAAGAAGCAGCAATGGGGAAGGGGAAAGAAAATAAGGGAAAAGGAGAGACACATATACAAGATAGTTTAGTTATACGGTGATTTTTTTTCTTAGTTCATTGAAAAGAAAATTGAGCAATATGTCATGCCTATGTCTTGTTCTCTGAATAAATACTTTGATGATAACAACAAGCAGTGTATTAATTATTATTACTCTCCAATTATCTTGATTTGAAAGTCTATTTCAAATAAAAAATTCTATTGAAAATCAAAAATAAATTTGTACAAGGAAATTCAGACATATTGAATAAAAAATTCCATCTTGTTTAGAACCTCCATTATATTAAATAAATCCTCAATATTTTTTGTTTTATATATATCAGTTAATGTTGATATATCAATGTATAGCTCGCAGGAAACACTGCTGTGATAATAAGTGGAGGGAAGATGTTATCTTACTTAATTTTCTAAGTGATTGATTCTTTACTGAATATAATGTTTACATAACAAAATTGAACACTTTCTTTTTTTGTTGTTGGAGGTAAGAGCAGAATATATTTATTGGGGGAAAGAATGCCTCTGCCTGAGAGAAGGACATAAGGCGGGGCCCGAATGGGTTGTACCCATGAACACTTTCATTAATCCATTTTCTCTATTAATTAGCTGTATATTTCCTTCTGTTCTTTGTTTTTCTATAACTTTCTTTTTTATTTTTATTACTTTTAGTAAGAAATAATAATGAGACAATTTCACAACACGTCAGTAGGACAGCCACAATAATTAATACAGTGCGCATTGTTGTCTTCATAGTATTTATTCTGATTACAAAATGCATACATAATAACTTTTCTACACACATTGGTACAAAAAAAATTTTTTCTTGTTGAACTAACGGAAAGTAGTTGTATACATAGTCCAATATTCCGTAATAGTAGTGGGTTATCAGTAGAACTGGCAATGTCAGAAGCTGTTGACTTGAGCCTTTCACAGCTCAGCATACTCATCTAGTTTTATTTGTTATGCCTCATGGTTAGACTTTTCTGCTGAGTGGCTAATGACAATTTAAAGCAAGATCTATACAACAAAACATATAACTTTTGTATCTGACAAGGTCAGTCAAATCCCCTCAGGATTTGCCCTCAAACCACGTACAGTGTTTTGTAGAGCTTTTGTCAATGTCAGTCATCTGGATGAGTCACAGCCATTGTTTGACCAGTTTGCAATCTGTGAAAGCCTGAGAGAATATTTTCTCTCTAGGTTATTCTCCTTAGGCACAGTATATATTGTCAATCCCTTTCATCTGTGACCCCATAATCTCCTTGAACTAAAAATTTGGGACACCACTGAGTTATAGGATGTTACAGCACGGGTTCTCTTATGTCTTGAGTCCTCACTCACCTTGAAGGTTTAGGGCCAAAATATTGGCTATCCTGTATACCTTCTTTTTCTATAATTTTTTGGTCTGAAAACTTAAGTTCTTAACCCTCTAAAAGAGAAGTTTCATGATACTATTACTGTATAACATAGATATTTGAGCTTAACATCACTGTCTTTCTGCATATAGGTTTCAACATTAATCTGTTCAAATGTTTTTTTTTTTTAATATATGTTGTGTCCATCTTTATATCTCTGCCCTGCTTCTGTCAGTCAGCCTCAGCTGTATATTGTGGCAAACCTGGGCTCTTGGTTTCCTAGTCATACTGTACAGTAGCTACTATGTGTTGTTATTTGAGCTTGAAAATTCTCATTGATAATTTCTGCTAAAAGTGCCTGTTTTTCAAAATGTTCTTTACAGATTAACCACCTATTAAATGTACCCTTTCTCTGTACCATATTCTTCCATGTAGAATGCACACATTTACCAAAGAAATTCTAAGTGAAAAGATTCAGAACAGAGAAACACAATACATTCACTTTATTCTATGTCTTAATTTGTTATTTTAGATCTTTTCAGTTCCTGAGACAATGTCTCACTATGTAGTTCAGACTGGGTTTGAACTCATTATACAGCCCATGCTGGCCTGAAATTCATGACAATCCCCTGCCTCAGCCTCCTGAATACTGGTATTATAGGTGTGCCCCATGGCATCCACTTTATTTCCTAATTTGAAATTTTGCATCAATTATTAAAAACTATTTTCCAGAGTTTATAATGATACATATATATATATATGTACATATATATATATATATGCATATATGCATATGTATATATCCTATTATACGTCTTAGATTATATCTTATATATTTTTGTACTGAAAATATATTTTGTTTTACTTAGTTAAAGTTATTACATGAATTTTATATCTTTTAAAGTATATATAATGTTTTGGATGTGTGCATATTTTAATACTACTTCTAAAATGTTTCATGTAATACCATTTTGGAAATATAACACTTCTGTTTGTGATGAATTAACTCAAGATTTCTTACAAACATGGGGCTCTTTTGGGCTGCATGTTCTTCCTCATTAATACCTACAAACATATCCAACAGAGACTGGAAGCTTAAAAGGATCAATAAAGGCACAGCAGGGGAAAAGGTTTGGCCAGAAAAGCATTGATGGGTATTTTTCTCTCTTGTCAGATAATGATTCATTTTAAAACTGGAGACAGAAATTTCCCCCAAGGAAATATTATTTTTGAATCTTAACTTCATTATGAATCAGGCTATTGTTCCGGACATTTATTATGACTCCTTTGAAATGGAAATATATTAGTCTCTGGCCAAGTGGGCAAAGTAAGGTAGCCTTAGTGGGAAAAACTGAAAATATAATGGGGCACTTTGCCTTCTTTTATCTCCCAAACATGAATTTACTTAAGAATGATGCTCAGATGAACAGAATCCTATTTCATTTTAGAGTAATTTAAGGTTTATAAAAGTGTATTTTTAAAATGTAGCGTAGGATAGACCAAGGAATATACAAATGAAGATTTAATAACTTAAATCTTATTTATGTGAAAGTAGTAATGAGAGTCACTTCATCAGGCTGTATAGAGCATAAACCACCAGGTGTTACGGTGCACACCTGCAATCCCCGCACCTGGGAGACTGAGACAGGAGGATCCCTGCAAATTGGAGACCAACCTGGGCTACATAGTGAGTTCAAGGGCCGCGTGAAATACATAGCCTCTAAAAACAAAAATAAAGGCACAATAGATCACAGACTTCTCTCTAGTGGTTAAGGAAATAGGAATCAGGAAAGAATACTTAAGAAAAGCTTCAGTCTGAATTACACTATTCTTGCCTTCATGAAGCAAATCTACAAGTCACTTAATAAGGATATGCTACTTTGTTAATAATTAGCTGAGCTGCTACAATAGACAGAATTTTTTGGGTGTCCAAATCAAATTCCTGTAGCTAGACATTAGAACCTCTGAGGGCATAAAGAAAGAACAATGTTAAGAAACACACAGAAAGCCATAGTTTGTAATACATCTAGAAATCTGTTGGTTCCCTGTGTAAGTCAGGAAAGTGCAATATTCTTGCAGGTGATGATGGGTCCTTACGGTCATCTGGCCGCAGTGTCACATGCATCCTCCTTTGCCAGATGCTCTGGCAATATAGAGGGGTCTACAAAGCTGTTCCTGACCTCATGCCCATCCCGCCAGACTCTCTACTACCGTGGCCTTTTCCCAGGCCATAAAAAGTCGGGGAGATGGTGCAGTTCATCAGTGTTAGAAGTTAGAAAGTCAACAGAAATACACTCATTTGAAATGAGTGACAGTAAAACCTTTGAGTTCCTCTTGACACTTATTTGGAATTCTCTTACAACACTGAGATTGTCCATTTCAGTAAATTTCTGTAAATTTGCATGGGAAACAATAACTTACAATTCAAATAATTAAAATATATGAACCATGAATCTCAATTGCTTGCGTTTATCTGCCTTTTCTCAGAATATCACTGCAGGGTATACAGGCAAAAGCTAACAAAATGGCTTGCAACAATCCCCTTCTAATAGCAAACTTGGAGCATAGCACACAGGCTCCTGCTACTGAATATTTAGCAACATGGTCAAAATCTTTAGGCAAATAGGCTGAATGTCCTAGGGAAATTATTACCACTGTTATGGCATTCATGTAGCCTAGAGTGTCTATAGAAAAGTAATTTTAAAACACTCTCCTCGAGGATGAATTTATTATTTTACTGATATAAACCTTTATAACTATATTAGCCTAGGATCCTTATTCTCTTTTGGTCATTTAAAATGGACATTATGGTGCTATAAAAATTTGAAATGGCTTAGACAATTGCTGTGACTTCAAAAGAAATGAATACACACAACACTGAATTTTACCCAATAGAAAAATCAACTTTTAATACGCAGTTATACACAAAACACAAATAAGGTAGAAAAAAGAACATGAATTACTCCTAATTTTTTTTAACATAATGAAAAAAAATGCATTGCAGGTCTTCCATCTGTTTCAATGGCAAAAAGCCACCACCTGGTTTCCATACAAGATTATTGTGCTCTCTCTTTCTCTCTCTCTCTCTCTCTCTCTCTCTCAGTAACTGTGACAATTTTCATTTGAAATCTCCTTATTTCCTTTTTCTAGTGCTGGGAATCAAACTCAGGTCCTCCAACCTACTACCCCATGCACATTACCAATGAACTATACATGCACACAGCACATTGAAATTCCATTTTAGCTGTTTCCAAACCACTAAATACATTGCTTCCTATTGTGGTAAAAAAAAAAAAAAGCCAGAATCTATATTGCAGTTACTTGTAAGAGTACAAAGAAACTATCAATTTGAACTTCTTGCATGATAGGGCATTGTATCATAAAAGAGCTGCATTTTCTAAAATAGAGATGTAGTGACATTTGCTCTAAAGCCATGTTTACAACAGGTGACAGCAAGGCTATTTTAATCAGCTACTACTATTGTTTGCTCTTTAAAATAGTGGCTAGGGCCAGCCAGATAGCTAAGCAGACTAAAGCAGCTGTTTAGGCAAAGCACAGTGTCTGGGGTTCGATCTCTAGCATGCTGTGCCGGTCCTGCCCCTGGGGTGTGCTGAGGCTGGGAGTGGTGGCACTCACCTGGAGGCCCAGCACTTGGGACGCTGAAAACAGGAGAATCACTATGAGTCCAGTGTACGTAGTGAGGCCCTGTAGACCCTGTACTAAGTACATTAAAATAAAATAAAATATATAAAATAGTGGTTACCTGTATGACACACGCACCACATTTAGCTGAACAGTTGACCACTTTCAAAGTTAATCCATAGTTTTTCCTATCTGTCATATCTATGTTACAAAGTGGTCTAATTTAATCAGTATTTTAAGAATCAAGTATAACAAATAAGAACAGTCTACTTGTCTTGCTGCATTAAATCATTTTGGAAACTGAAAGAAAGAAAAGTGAGACACTAGGTGAGTTGTTGCAAAAGTAATGACAAAGAGAGGAAAACTGAGTGTGAATTAAGAGAGAAGTGAAAAGCAGAGACAAACGCTGACATCAGCTAACCAAGGGACCCATCTTCTGCTTCTGGGCTTGTCCTCAGAGTGAGCTGTGCTTCTTTAATTTTTAAATCTATAAAGAAGACTGGGGGGCTGGGGAGATAGCTCCCAGGCACAAGTGCCTGCTGGGCAAGTGCAAAGTCGTGAGTTCGAACCCTGGTCCCACAAAAAAAAAAAAAAAAAAAAAAAAAAAGACTGGGCGGGGTGGTGCGCACCTGTGATCTCAGCTCTTGGGAGACTGTAAACAGGCTGATCGCTATGATTCTGATATGTTAGTGAGACCCTGAACACCTTGTAGACCTTTCCCTAAAATACAGGAAAAAAAATTCTATTAAGAAAGGTGTAAGGTAAATTCAGACATCTGTGGACTTATCAAGATCAATGGTACCATTTGATCATGGTTTCTTGAAATAACACTAAAGAAATAAAACTCTGTAGATAATAGTTTCTACTGCATTTGTTCCCCTTCCAATTTTTTCCTTCCTTCCCTAGAGGCAAAACTATTTTGAAATTGAAATTCATCATCATGTGTTACCTGCTTATATTTTAAGACATTTTAAAGTATAGACATGTGTATATGTGGATGTAAACGCAGTTTGTATCCATAACCATGAGTTGTATTATCTTTTATTTTACGTACATGTATGTCTTCAATTTGAAAGAGCATTTTTGCTCAATATTATAATGTAGCTTTCTATCAATGCTGATAAATATAGATTTGTTTTAAAGATTTTATTTATCTATCTATCTATCTATTTATTTATTTATTTATTTATTTACTTAAATGTATTTAGTACAAGATCTACAGAGTCTCACTGTAGGGTCTACAAGGTGTTCAGGGTCTCACTACCAGACTGAAATCATAGTGATCCTCCTGTTTTCAGCCTCCCAAGTAATGAGATTACAGGCGCGCACCACCATGCTCAGTCTCAGTCACCATTTCAGTGCTTTCTGGGGTGTAAGGGGTGACACAGCATGTTGGCATTGAAGTCAGGTCCCTGCACCTGCCTAAGCAGATGCTTTAGTCCACTGAGCTATCTGGTTGGCCCTATAGATTTATTTTAAAGAATTTTTTTAAATTTATTTTTTCTTGTTTCAGAATATTTATTTATTTATTTATTTATTTATTTATTTATTTATTTATTTATTTATTTATTATGGCTGGCTCAGCCTGCCGTGATGGCAGGGCTGGCGCAGCATGTGGTGCCGGGGATCGAACCACGGTCCCTGTAGCTGCCTAAGCTTTCCTAAGCAGGTGCTTTAGACCACTGAGCCATCCTGCCGGGCCCCTATAGATTTTATTTTAAACTTCACTTTATTTCACCAAATAGGTGTACTGTATTTTATTAATATATTTCTTGATTGCTAGGTGTTTATATCATTTACTCAGTGTTATGATACAATTTAATCAAGCTCCAAGAAGCTTCTCTATGCCTTATATGCAGAGACAAATTTCTGTATGAACATTAGCCATATTTTCAAGTTTCTGCAAAAATAGATTATGTCAATATGCCTACCTACCTGGAGCAGGAAGCCTGACAAGCATGCTACCTATTAAATTGTATATTGCATTTATATATAAAGTCTTTTAGTTGATATTTAAAGACACGATTTCAAAAAGACATGCCAAAGAGGAATAGGTAAATATTCAACATCTTAGTTTGTCAACTTACCCTCTGGGTGAAGAATTAATGTGTAATTCAAGTTAAGCAAGAGTAATTCATCTTTCAGCTCAATGAAGAATAAACAGCTACAGTGATGACTTGAAACATCCAATTTATTCTTTTTCTCTAAAATGACAGAATTCTTGAGTAGAATAATTTTAAGGCATTTTCATCATTCACAAAGCATTCAACATCAAATATTCTCTGTTTGACTGGGACACATGCTTTCCTGTCTTACCAGGTAAAAGAACTCAGCTCGCTAAAACCTTTGTTAGGGCATCACCCACCATCCAGGAGAATTCTTCTCCACTTTCTACGTTTGCCCAGTCTGGACTTTAAATGTTATTTGTGGTACATTTAACAGTTGTATCACCATATTGCAAATGTACACTTACATTTATTTCCTTTTTTTAATTTTTATTTATTTATTTTTTTTCTTGTTCAGAACTTTTGTTCATTTATCTATTTCCATGGCCGGCTCAGCCTGCCCTGAGGGCAGGGCTGGTGCAGCATGTGGTGCCGGGGATAGAACCGTGGTCCCTGAAGCCGCCTAAGCTTTCCCAAGCAGGGGCTTTAGACCACTGAGCCATCCCACCAGGCCCCCTTACATTTATTTCTATTTCCTTAAAAACATGACAAAATACACAGCTGAGGAAAATACCAAAAAAGTAGAGATTCCAGACTGGTTGGTCTGGAGTTAATTCCAACTCTAGTTAAATGAATGATCTGGGAGAGTTTGTCTTTTTTTTTTTTAATTTAAGCTTTTTCTCTATGAAATCTAATATATTAACTATTCAGTTAACATGAGGTGCTGTGTTTAACATTAATTATTTTATAGATAGTTCCAGAAATACACTTTCCATAAATTTTAAGTTACATGCCATTGCCATGGTGATGAAATCCCCCACTTATCCACTGTGCATGCTATCACTTAGTAGCTTTTTGGGTTATCATATTGTTGGTCAAAGTATCAGTGAGCTTCTGTGCTAACATCCCTGTACTCTTACATAACATTCTAATGCTTCATCATAATACCTATGTCATTTACTTCACTTCACTTTACCTCATAGGCATTGTACTATCCCAAGAAAGGTAAGTAGAGCACTACAAGATATACGGAGACCACAGTCATGTAACTTGTGTTAAAGTAAATCATTATAGATTTTTCCATTTTACTATTTTGTTTCTTACTTTCTTAAGAGCCTAATTAAAGTTACACTTCATCATAGGAATACGTACATAAGAAAAAAAATCTATATGCTTTGAGTTATGTTGTATCCCCAATATCAGACATACAGTGGAAATATTGGAACACATTTTCTGTGGAGTAAAGAGAATATGGATGTTTGGGAGAATCACTAGCATACTGAAAGCACAACCATGCTAGATATTCTTAACATGCTTGAGGACAGGAACTATCTTTACTTACAGATCCCGAGAACCTTGCACTATACTTGGGAAATAAATAGCTGCACCACAAAAAAGTCTTTAGTACAGTGAGTCTCAAAGTAGCTTACCTATTTTCTGAACAAAAATTTTTGTAGCATACATTTCATTCCAGTGGGCACATGTTCTGTTGCTACAGCAGCTGTAGAGATGCTTGTTAGCTATTCTTTGTTCGGACAGATTTTTAGTTTAAGTTGTCATCTTTATGCCAAGTGTGCCTGACACCTTATGAAAAGAGGAGGGAAGCCTGGTAACTTGTAATAGTAAGGAACATCCCATTGACAGGGTACTGGGGACAAAGACATTTTGAAGTGTCACGTTATCTTACCTGCAAGCCTGAGGAATACATTTATTTATAAGTGCTCCCAGTACAATGAATAGCCATATTTGAAGAACACTGGATTGTTTTCATAGCTCTGTGCAAACTATTAGGGCCAGAGGCATTACATTTAAAAGTGTCTATTTCACAGTCAGGTATGCTTTAATTGCAAGTAATTTCTGTTGGGATACAATTACAAAAGAAATATTTTAGATACATTTGCTAAAGTATTTCACATTGAAAAACCTTACCTCTGTCCTCTCCTCATTAAATGACACAGTTTAAATGTTGGCTGTCAGTAAGTGGCAAAGCAAAGGTTCTACTGTTGTCCCAAGCACTTGATTTTTTTTCATTAAAATGGGTATTCATGACATATACTTGGTGGTTAAGGGCATTTTCTATTTTTTTTTTTTAAGGGCATTTTCAATACGATCTGTACACATGGGTATTTTATAAAAGATAGTCCATTGATGTGCCTAAGAAACATAAGCACACATGAGATTTACAGTTAGAATTTGTCACTTGACTTTACATTATGAACTAATTACCACCTCATTGAATTTAGAGAAGACATGGTAACTAACAAGAGGAAGGAGGGAGGAGAGAGCTGAAAGCCATGAGGAACACAAAATAGTGTGAAATTGGATTCACTGAAAGATAGGTGAGATAACTTTCAATTGTGTGTATTTAAATTCAGGTTTATCCCATTTGTGCTACCATTAAGGTGCATTCTAGGCTTATTAAAAATGATTTACTTAATAAATAAAATACTTAATGATTATAATGGGTTATATTTTCTATCCACACACAAAAGTCACCAATACAGTACGAAAACAATTGAAATCCATATTTATTATTTAAAACCAGAGAGTTCAGTAAGATTGGGAAAGGCTTTTAAAGTGGTTTCTGAGCTATTTTTATTCTTAGAGGGCAGTCACCTCTTTTTCTAATTCATATATCTTGTCACATGCCAATTTAGTACATTTTTAAAAACAGCATTTTAAATTCTTTTTCTTTTTTTTTGACATGAGCTCTTATTATGTAGTTGAGGCTTGCCTGAACTCACTACACAGTCAGCAACAAGATATCCTCAAATTAGGATATTTCATTGTCCCAAATGTCATTAGCATACCAACAATTTGAATTCTGTCTTAGAAAAGAATATATTTAGCAGCATCCCAAATGTCACTATGAACACTGTATTCCATACTTGAAAGCAAAGTATCTAATTGGACTTTATTATTACTGAAAGCAATTTCATGACAATATAACTAAAATATAAATTCAGTTAATATTATTATATATAAGCAAATTATTAACCATTTTAGTTTTGGATATAACTGAAATCAATATTATTATTATTGTTATTATTATTATTATTATTATTATTATTATTATTATTAGTTTAGGTTATGTGCGTTGTTACCTTGTTTGTTTTTGGTCTTTTTTCATTTTATTGATTTTTTTGGTGGAACTGTCTTTTACAGGAGGTTTTATTCTTTTTTTTTGTGCCGAGGACCGAACCCAGGGCTTCCAGCTCGCTAGGCAAGCATTCTACCGCTGAGCCAAATCCCCAGCCCCTGAAATCAATATTATTAATAAGTCCGTTTCAAACTAACTCATGCAACACTCATACATAAATAAGTATACCACAATAAATTCAGCTTTCAAAGATCATCTTCAGTGCTACTTGATATTGCAGATTTATTTTTGAGCTACTCATATAAATTTGAAGATAATGATACACAATGTAATAACTATTGCTATTGTTTACTTTGTTATGAAAGCTTGTTTCATTTTTTCATAAAATAAAAAGTTAAGGAAAGCTAATGGGATCAAGTAGGACATTAAAAGTTCAATTTTCCTTGAAATGCTTAAGCTATTTTTAAGCATTATTTACAGGTTATTAATATTAGCTAGATTAAAATAAAAAAAATTAGGAAAAGATAGCCATTACATACAAATGCAGTCACTTGCTTTTAATTTTTGATATGGTAATAAGCATCTCTTAAAAGCTTACTGAATATAAATTATTCTTTATTTGAAATACCGAAAAGAATTTGAAGAGGGGATTTAATGACTGACAATAAACATGTCTGTAGGTTGTCAAAATATTTAGATCAAAGAGTGAAATTCTCAGTCCATTTTCTAGTAATTTTATGTGTTGTGACAGTCCTGATGCTTGTAACCTTTTCCCCCCTTTTTAAATGAAAGCTGTATGTCCCAATATACCTTATTTAAAACTCCTTAAATAACTCCAAGAGACATACCCTAATTCTTAGATCTAATTAGAAGCTGCAAAGGTCAAACAATGCTGAATGGCTGAGTCAGCCCAACCTCCACTCACAGTCCATGTAGATGTCACCATGGATACGGGGGACAGTTGGGCAGGTTTGTCAATTTGCATGAACACTGATGAGCACAAACCTTACAATGCAATGGTTCATGCATTTCAGGATGTGGAGAGTTAGGCCAGGTTTTTGGTCTTCATCCTTCCAGGTGTCCACAGTTTTCACCTGTGTCTTCAGGCCACTTGCTCTTGGAAATAGGATGTACTATTTTGTGGGTCTTTGTCATTTAGGCACTTGGAGGTCTTTATTCTGAGGGATGTAGTGACAGGAGCCAAGCCAAGGAGAAGAACATACACAGTCCCTCCTCTCTGGCTGCCACTCTGTTTCTTCATTTCTGGCTCTTTTTCCCAGAGTGCGATGGACCAGTCTACTTCTCAGCCAAGAGCTACTGCTATAGACCAAGTTCTTCCTGGGTGTCAACTGTGTTCTCTCACCAGATAACTTGGTAATAAGCTACCTTTAACTGAGATTATTTCCTGAAGCTGCCTGTCATCTTTTACCTGAAATGATTATGTACTCAAGTAAAAGTACTGGACACTTAGTGGATGGCTGACGGGGGAAGCTGGTCCTGCCTTGCCTGAAGCTTGTGCAGCACTGATGCCCTTTTCCAAGAATCTCACTCTTCCCTCAGCCTTTCCCTAGAGAGGAGGCAGGGCAGGTTCTTCTCCTATCCTCTTTCTCTTTATAATCTTTGCCTGGGGCAGACTCACAAAATATGTAACACTACGCAGGTGAGAGGAAGGCCAGTTCCATGTGTGGAATTTTAATGCTGACTGACATCTACATCGACTCTTATTGACCTTGTAGTAATAACAACCTCTTTGTCATTAAATGAACACACACATCACTTTATTTGTTTCTAATGTTTTATTAGTCCCTCTAGATTTCTTATGATTCCTCCCATTTTTAAGAAATCTTTCTTATCATGACCATTAATTCCAAGCCTATTAATCTATAGCTAAGATCCTGCCCTCATCCTGGCTTAATCTGTTGTAGATACTGTCAATGGAATTTTTTCTTTCCTAGACATCTCCTTGAATCTGCCTGATGGATTTCATTTCTTTCCTATGCTAAGCATTAGTGACTTCCAAATTTTCAAAAACTCCTCTGTTTATTGTTTGTATCTGCTTTAGAGTCAACAAGTATGGTTTTCACTGTGGCCACGGTCTCTGAAGTTATCTCAGAAATTAATCCTCATTTGTATTTCTCTAGATCTTCATTAAATTGCTTTGTTGTTTCTACTTCAGGGAGGTCAAGTGGGTGGCTTTTAGATTGTCTCACCTCATTGTCTCTTGGGTTTCCCTTTGGTAAATTGGATACCTGGGTTTGCATCTTGTTTAAGTATCTACATATTTTCTTTTCCTTTTTAAAATTTAGTTCTTGAGGTGATGCATGTAAATTATCTATGGTTGGCTGCTTTATTGCTAGTATTCAGAACCCTGAGTAAATTACTACTTCTCCAATGTATCTTCCATATGTAACTGCCGTGAGAGTTTTGAATCTGCTGCAAGATCTTATGTCTTGCATGGAATATAGCTCAGTAGCACAGCACCTGCCTGGAAAGCATGAAGTTATGAGTTTCATGATCCTATGTCTGCAATTTGTTGGAGATAAGAAATTTCTGCTTTTTTGGCCAACCCTTGGTTCTTTGGCACTGTGCATAATGTTTTCTATAATTTTTAGTCAATCTCAGTTTGGAAATATCAAGAAGAGTAACAGTTTAGAGTAACTCTGTCATTTTTGTATAAAGTGATACCACAAGCAATACCAGTAGCAACAATCACTTGGCAAACTGAGCTAATCGTTAATTTGTCTCCTTTAACTGTACAAACTAGATTTGTAGCTATATAATAAAATCTAAAATAGACTAGAAAATTACCTGCAGTATGTAAGTCCTTACTATATCAATTTTACCTTCAGAAGTTAAAATTTAAAAGGCACCAGGGAAAAACAGAGAAGTAGAAGAAGAGGAAGAGATTAGAAGCAAAGCTGGGGGACAAAGGGGCATCACACTATGTTTTGGAAACTAGTGCAGAGGCAGGGGGGAAGAAAGAAGAAAGAAATAAAAAAAGAACATAATAGAACAGCAACCACAAAGAATCTTGAAAGCACATTCATATTACAGAAAATAAAATCAAATAATAGAGGAGCAAGAATAGAAATAAAAGATAAGTACAAAATCACCCACTACAACAACAAAAAGCAAACAGAAATACAATTTCTACTTCCAGCTTTTTCTCTGCTATCACTCCTAGACAATGTGTGGAAATTTATCCAGTCAACCAGCAGTTGATTTTTCCTGGGGTAGTGGATACTGTGAGGGAGCCTGCATCTTCTCATTAAGACCAGACTCATACAGCCTGCAGCCATCAGCACACCCTCTGTGAGCCTGAGTTAAGCTGGTAGCTGCTAGGTAGAGATAACAGTTGCTATGAGTTCTGAGCTCAGCTATCACCTCTCTAAGATAGCTTCTGACTGATCACTGTCTCTCTCAGAATGACTGAGTCTGCAGCACTAGCACAGCTAGTGAGTTCTGAGCTCAGCTGTCACCTCTCTAAGATAGCTTCTGACTGATCACTGTCTCTCTCAGAATGACTGAGTCCACAGCACTAGCACCAGCTAGTGGATTCCTTCACATGCACTGCTCCTCTTCACTTATTCATCTCTCCATGGAAGTCTCTGGGGCTACAAGCAGTCGTCATTTATCCTCAGGTTTGAATTGCTCCTCTTATTCAATAAGTTCAATCTCAGGGGAAAGATGCTGCAGGCTACCTCCTTCTTCTTCACTAAAATTTTTCACTTCCCTCTTGCGGACTTTCATTCACACCTCAGATTCTCCCTGGGCCCAGTGTATCTAATTCCCTTTCTATTGCCCTCCTCATGTTGCTATGTTCCAGCATCTGTATGCAACACTTAGAGAGGCTCTTTCTCTGCTGCTTACCCCCCCACCATCTTGGTGATCCCAAACAGGTGGATTTTGTGTTCCAGGTTCTCTCTAACTTTTACAATGCATAGATCTGTTTTCAAAACAAACAAAAGTTTCCCAATTTTTAGTTTCATGGCATTGATTTAATGAAACACATTTACTTTTATGTGATTCAGAGGAATAACTGAGAACCTAAAATTAAAGTAAAAACACCAATCTTTTCAGTGATGCTTTATCTTCTTCTATGACCTTTGTCTTTCCCCTCTGGGTAGGTTTTATATTAAGAAATCTTCAAGAATGCAGTTTAATAATATCCACTTGAAAAAACTCTATAATGACACATGGAATAATAATTAAGCAAGACATATAATAATAATGGATTTTAAAAATAGAAATTGAAAGAAAGGAAATAAAGCATATTGATTTACCAAAAGTTCTCAAACAAATATCTATTACCCTTGAAATGTTTTCAATACTTTCTTAGATGTTTATTTATACATTTAATATGTATTGTTAGAAGTTTTATTGATCCTTCTTATTATTAATTTTTATGAGAAAAATGCAAATTACAGTCTATGTTACCTAAATATAGTCATTTTTAGTTTATTTTTATATTTTATATCTTTCTAGATTTTATTATCAAATGATGACATGCCCTCTGCTCACATCAGCTGAAATGCATTAGCTTAATGGATTGGAATTATAGGTTGCCGTAGGAATTGTCCATTGTGTGCCAAAATCAAATGTAAACCCTACTGTGGAAAGTCTTGACATTATTAAATGTGGATAATAAAACGTGTTCAAGAAGATGTTAACAAAAGAGGCATTGAGCATTTGCCTAACCAAATAGAAAGCAATGTAAAGTCTATGCCCAAATAGAAAGTGCTTATTTTTCATGTTGCTTTTATTTACCACAGAAATGGTACCTTGCCATTCACCAGCTAATAGCAATTAATTATCCTGTTTTCCTACCAAGTACTGGACACAGACCATTTGCATGGATGCTTTATTCTTACTCAAAGCTTTTTCATTCATTGAGCAAAAGCAGTAAATAACTCTTCTATGATACACTGTGCAAAGCTGTGCGCATTATAGATATGCAAAAACCAGCAAATCATATCAAGGAAAATTTCCCCTCCCTTGTCATGCTAGTATATAATATATACTCCTTAGCTCTGTCCAATCACAGAGCACCATGAGTACTAGAATAACATGTAGTTCTGAGTATTCACTGTTCAAGTTTAGGTTTCCATGAGGAAGTTTGGGATTTGAAAATTTCAAATTTCTGTGTCAGTTTTGACACAGAAAAAAATATAAAGAAAGAGAATTCCGATTTTCCTTTTAGGAGACTCTCAGTGTTGACATGGAGAGAAGCTGTCTAGTGGACAGGCCAGCTGTTGACCAATAGTAGAGCATGGCAGTTAATGAACGGTTCATGTGCTGTCACTCTTGGAGAGACATATTCATCCTAGACACTGGTGCACAGGAAAAGAATGAGGCACTCTGAGTCTCTTCTTGAAACACAAAGAGGTAATATAGCGCTGAAAAATTACTTGTGACATGTCCTTCCTTTGTGAGTCACACCAATTTTCCTGAGAATAGTTTTCTGCTACAGAATGCCTAAATCACTTACTTAGAAAATAAAGCAAATATTTGACTAACATGCTCAGTTACATAGAGGTTTAATTTTCAGAGAATAAAAACAAGATCAAATCCTAAAGTTTAGGAAATGTTATTCTGAAATACACATCTTGAACAAAGTCAAGGACATAGGAAATAAATCAAACATGAAGCCAATCAATGTTCAAAAGCTAAATATGAAACAACATTTTAAAGTTAAATACTAACTTTTAAAAGCAGATATCTCAAACATAAACAGAAAGTTAAGTCATAATATAGATTCATTTAGTCTATTAGAAGAAAGCTTGTCATTTTGAAAATTATATTATATTATTTTAAAGGTGGACAATTTTTCCTGTCTATCTCTGCTTTTCTTACTCACACGAGTCTTTTACAGAAACATTCATTCGTCTACGCAGAGCCTACAAATTTATTTATCCTAATAATATAAAATTGTATTTCTTATATACTCAATATTCTGCTAGGTGAGGAGAAAAGTGCACAAACAGTATGGTTGATCTCTAACTTCCAAGCTGTACATTTAAGACACAGAATATTCACTCATTTATGCATTCAGTAATTATTTGGTATCAATTACATAAACGTGTATAGTAAAGCAATAAATAAACAATGTGGTAAAATTTGAGGGGTTAGTTTAAGAAACCAGAGAAATAGGGACTGAGGTAGAAGCTAATTAACCCAGGAAACAAGAGTAGGCACTAATAAATTCAGATGGAAAAATCAGGATAAATGATGGGAAGGCAGGAACTCAGCACGATCGAAGGAAAGGAAATGAAGAGTGTAATTTGGAGGTTAAGGGCTGAAGAAAGCATGAGGAAATAAGAGCTTCAGTCTCTTAGCGTGAATACTCAAAGAATCAAGGGCTGAAGAAACGAGCGATTTGTAATTACTTAGATGGAAGAATCCTGTGTGGGTGAGTAAAAAGGGAAGAGGAAGCCAATTCCACAGGATTACAGCTTAGAAATGAGAAAGAAAAGCATGAAGGAAAGGAAAAAGATGGATTTGAATAAACTTCAGCATTGGAAATAAAGCCTGAGTTCAATATACTGCTATGTACTAGTCTCACCTATATGAAAGGTTGACAAAATGTTGCTACCGGGCTTAGTTTCTTCACTGCCCTTTTATCATGCAAATATCACACTAGGCTTCAAGTAAAATTTTTAATGATATGCCTCTGCCAGAGTGAGAACCCTGATACTCAGTTTTAATATTCAATTTGTAGATTTTCTTGAAAGAAAATCACTATTTGAGAGTTCATTGGAATTACCATTTACACATTAATGTAGAGCTATTCACATTTTTAGGAATGTATTTTTTCTTTATAATGAACAGTATATTTATTTTATGAATTTTATTTTCTCTCTAGTGACTACGTACTTTTTAAACCATACTTTTAAAACATTAATATATTCTGTTATCTTGGTTTAAATGACATAATTTTGAACACTATACAGAAATGCTTATTCTTGACTTATGAAAATTAATTTGATCTCATAGAACTTGATTCTCATTGGCCTTACTCAGTTTTGTATTCTAATAGCTTTTCTGTAGAAAGATATGCAGTTTATGGATTACATTGTAGCCAGCCATCTTCTCCAACTCTGTTCCATTTTTAAAAAAATTATTTAGTACAAAGTCTACAGGGTCTCACTACACAGATCTGATTTATAGTGATCCTTTTGTTTTTAGCCTCCCAAGTGCTGGGATTATAGGCACATGCCACCACGCCCTGTCTCAGTCACTGTCTCAGAGAGCCCCGACAGTGGGGCTATTCCATTTTTTTGTACTTCTAGTTTTCCCTTTCACTCCACACCAGAACACCTCCTATTCAGTGTTGAGTAGAAGCAGTAACCCTTACTGTCCTTATTGTGATTTTCCTCTTAGAATGTATACTTTTAACATTTCATTATTGCTACTGAAATTTCTTTAGGATTTTTATATATCTAACTTAATTGGGAGCAATTATTAATGTCAAAATTTCACAGGAGTATTTGGATATGCATCTAGATGGGTATAGAACACCCATCTCTGGTTCTTTTCTGTAAGTTTATTGTCTGGATATCAACTGAATATTTTAATACTTTACCCTTCTGATGTATTCTGTTATTTTTATTAAAGCCAGAAATATATTGAAAGCTGCATTTGTTGCAATCACTCCAAGAATATTAGACTTAATTTAATTGGTACACAAGTGGCCAATTAGATTAGTCATGTAAATGATTCACAGAACACTTCCACATACTGCATTTTAAGGTAATGTATGCAAAGCACATTAGTTAGTAAATTCAATAGTAATTGTCACCTTCCATTGGAAAGGAATGACAAAATGTGAGCTTTTAATCTAAAATTTTCATGCAATTGTATTTTCTGTAACATAGAATTCAGTTATTTGAAAAACTTGGTTTTTGATACATAATTCCTTATCATATTTCTTTCCATCAAATTATTGTCCACTTGTTCACAAAAAATTTACCCAGTTAGTTTCATTAGAAAAAAAAGTCTTAATCTATGAGATGGTATTTATTATGTACTTTATATCAAGACACATTTATAAGTAACTTACCAATCAGATATTCACAATTGATTAAAATTCAGTCAAGCTCATGAGTCTGATCAGGCTATAAACATTCTAAATACAAATGATTTTGTGCTGTTTAGGCTCACTCAGGGCAAATCAGTGAGTTTCACCAATGAATATTGATATGTAATTGTTGTAACTCTTTGCTAACATTAGTACATAAGCAGGAAAAAGGAGCTATATAAGAAGACAAGAGAGAATAATCTAGTCTCACCAAGAAAACCTCCTACTAGTTCTACGGGAAGTGTCCTGTGAAGCACCTACACCTTTGGGCAATAGATGACAACTAACGTGTTCAGGAGGTGAAGAAAGCTTTCAGTAGGACAACCAAAACTTGAAAGTATCCTTGCTTATGTCTCTACCTAGGAGTATTCAAGGTGGAAAACAGGTAATGAAATACACTGGTATCAACCCCAAAGATGTAACCAGTGGGAAGAAAGATCAGAGACTGATCAAAATGCCTGCTTTTTCCTTTAGGCACTGCTCTTCTTACCTAGCTTGTAACTGCTCTGTCTTCTTGGCAGGCTGCTATCTATCTATCTATCTATCTATCTATCTATCTATCTATCTATCTATCTATCACCACAGAAGCCTCCAAGGCCCCCTGCCACAGGGGTGTCTGTTTCACATATAGTCTGACTTGTCTTCTTACTACTCTCAGTTTTGTCTTCAATGCTTTACCTTGTAGCTGATGTCTGCTTGTGATGCTGAGATTGATTACTGCATCCGATGCTGCAACCAGGATCTTGTTTAATTCCCTCCCACAGTTCTTACCACTGAAGTGATCAGAGTTCCGCTGCAACAAGGAGTATACAGAAGGATACATTTAGCTTAGTAAATATACAGTACCCAGACTTTAGAGTGCTTTTCAATATGGGAAGATTAAGTTTGAAGGGAAACATAAAAATGTGAAACTGTTGACAGGTTGTAGTGGCTGATACATTGTGTCCACTTGATAATTTAAAAGCTTAGCTAAATAGGCTCAAAAATTACATATGGTAGAATGTGGAGGCCTTTCCCTTGGGAGTGAAGGTTCCACCATAGAGTGACTTATCACTTAAAGGATGAGGAAGGATGCAGTGTCGCACTTCCTTCAGAGGAGCTCCAGTATTGTAGTCACCATTGGAGAGAGAGAGGCTTGCTAGATACCACAGATGCTGCTTTTCCCTTTTCTCTTTGCTGTTTTCTGCCACTATGAACTGCTGCCCTCTTCCATGGGCTACTCTGCCTTGGAGCCAACCAATTATGGACTGAAACTTCCACCAACTATGAGCTGAATAAACCTCTCCTTCTTTAATTTTGGGTGTCAGGTATTTTGTCCCAGAAACAAGTGAAAAGTAATGGAGACACAAGCTGAGGAAAAATTATACACATAAGATACACACACACACACACACACACACACACACACACACACACGAGTGTTATTTGTTATAAGGCAAATCATCAAATTTTACATGAAAAATTCTATTATGAAGAGGAAATGAGCTCACTTTGTTCATTGCTTCTTGAAACCAGGGCAATTCAAAATCAAAATAGTGAAATAAAATAGTTCAGGAAATTGACTTTTCAGAGACAAGTATTAGTTGGTTGATGATTAATCCACAAGGAGATGCTAGGCCCACTTAAAATATATTTTGATCAGTTTAGAGCTATTCTTCAAGGGTAAATATGCTTTGCCTTTCTGCTGGAAAGTTTGAAGTAACGCACACAATATTGTAAACACACATTCTCCTATCTCATCCTGTTTGGAGTAATAACATTAATATGGATATATATATATATATATATATATATATATATATATATATATATATATATATATCCCATAGTGGAGATACCACTCAAGAGTTCTTACTATTGACCCGTGTTTAATTTATTTTTTTATTTTGAGGAAGCCTTATGAAGTTACCCAGGCTTTACCCAAACTTATGATCTTCCTGCCTTACCCTCCAAAGTAGCTGGGTTTG
>PVJA010028461.1:0-27613 GCA_004027025.1 Myocastor coypus | reverse complement strand
AAAAAAAAAAAAAGTATTGTGGATTTAGAAAGGTTAATGTTTAGTTGTTTGATCAATCTTATATACCTATATGTATTAATCTAAACTGATCCGATGATGAAAATATGTAATATAACCATTGTTAAATTTAAACAATAAAAGAATTGAAAAAAAAATAAAAAATAAAAAAATTAGAGCCCATTATGAAAACAATCCTACAAGAACAGGTGACACTTGCAAGTACATATTCGGCCTGTACTGGAACACCTGTCTTCACAGAACCAAAACTCCTGTGCATAAAAGATGAAATGAACACCAGCACAATCATAGTGGATTACAGCAGTACCTCACTTTCACATAGAGACTGATCAACTGAGCAAAAAAACTCAATAACGAAATTTCAGAGCTGAGACAGATCTTTAAACAAATGAATTTAATACATATATACAAGTATCTCAAAAATCATTGATTAGATATTGGCAAGTAGAATGCAGTAAATCATCAAAATGATCATATATCCCAGGGTTTCAAGCATGGTTCACATAACATTACAACAATAAACGTAATGTACCATATAAACAAAAGCAAGGGGAAAAATCACCTGATCATGTCAAGAGATGGAGAAAATCTTGGTGATAAAATCCAACACCCATTCATGATTAAAATCCTCAAGGAAATAGATATAGAAGTACCTTATATGGGGCTGGCCAGACAGCTCAGCCTACTAAAGTACCTGTTTAGACAGGAGCAGGGGCCAGGTTCGATCCCCTGTGTGCCATGACAGCCTCATCCCCAGGGCACACTGAGATGGTGAATGAGACTGGGTGTGGTGGTGTGTGCCTGTAATCCCAGCACTTGGGAAGTTGAAAACAGGAGAATCGCTAGGAGCCCTATCTGTGTAGTGAAACTCTGTAGATCCTATACTAAATACATTTTTTTTTAAAAAAGGACCTTATCTGAATCTGGTAGAAGTCATTTATGACAAACCAATGGCCAATATCATATGAAACAGGAGAAACCTGAAAATTTTCTCTCTTAACTGAGGAACAAGACAATGAAGACCACCATCAATTTCTGTTCAACACAGTACTCAAAATACTAGTCGACATGATCAGGCAAGAGAAAGAAATAATAAGGGCACATATATGCAAGAAAGAAGTCAAATTATCATCCTTTGCACATGACATGATTCCATTCACAGAAAGTCCAAAGAATTCCATTAAAAGACCTAGATTAATAACCAATTTCAGCAGTATCTCAGGAAGCAATATGCCAAAACCAGAAATATTTGTGTGCACCAATAATGAACTCAGTGAGAAAGAAATACAATTCACAATAGCATCAAAAATTAAATAAAAATCAAATTATTATTATTTAAATTGTTAAATAAATTCATTATTGTTAAATACCTAATAAATTAAATTATGCATACCTGTGTTGGTTCTGTGAGAGTTAGTGCTCCAGTACAGGCTGAATTTTGCAAGAATTAATATAGACAAGGAAATTAAAGACCTCTACAATGAAAACTATAGTGCTCCAGAAAAGAAAATTAAAAAGCACATTAGAAAATGGAAAGATGTCTATTGTTCCTGGGTAAGCAAAACGACATTGTCAAAATGGCCATACATACAGAACTGATATAAAGATTTAATGTAATACCAATAAAAATGCCTACCATTTCTCACAGAATGGGAAAACAGTCCTAAAATTTATATAAAACCAGAAGAAACTCAAAGTAGAAAATGCAATCTAGGACAACAGGAACAAAACAGGAAGCATCACAATACTTAGCTTCAAGTCACTGCTATAAAACCAGTGATGAACATGGCATGGCACTGACACCAAAACAGACCCATAGCTCAGTGAAGTGGAAGAGAGGATAGAGAGCCAATCCCAGACTCCTTTAGCTGTTTGATCTTTGACAAATTGGCCAAAAACAGACCCTGCAGGAAAGATAGCCTCCTCAGCAAATGCTGCTGAGAAAATTGGCTCTCCTTGCACAGAAGATGGAAACTACACTCATATCTCTCACCATGTGCTGGACTAAAGCCAAATGGCTCATTGATATAAATATTGAAATAGAAACACTTAACCTCCTGAGAGATAAAGTAGAAAAAGCTCTTGAAATCGTAAGTGTAGGCAAGAGCATTCTCAACAGAACTGCAATTGCACAAGAAACAAGAGTAACAATCAATGAATGGGATTATTTCACATTTACAAGTCTTTGCATAACAAGGGAAGCACTCTACACAGTGAAGAAACAACTTATGGAATGAGAAAAAATTTTCCAGCTATTCCTCAAAAAGGTGAGTAATATCAAGAATATAAGGAGAAACTGGACTTGGTGGTGTGTGCCTGTAATGTCAGTACTTGGGAGGCTGAAAGTAGGAGAATCACTGCGAGTCCAGACTACATAGTGAGACCCTGTAGACCCTGAACTCATATATATATATGCATTCAAAAAATTCATGAAATGAAAAGGCACTTCATAAGAAATACAAATGGCCAACAAATGCAATAAATATGTTCTACATCTCTAGTCATTAGAGACACACAAATATAAACAATTCTAGGGTTTCATGATATACCAAAAAGAATGGCAATCATCAAGAAATCAAATAATAGCGAATGCTTCATGGCTGGCGTTTAGAAAACGAACCCTTCTACATCTGGTGGACGTATAATTTTGAACAACCATTATGGCAATTAGTATGGAGATTTTAAAAAGAACTAAAAACAGAAATTCTATTCGATTCAACTATTCCCATTCTAGATACCTACCCAAAAGAGCTAAAAGCATCTTATGGCATTACACACATACAAATATGAAAAGCAGCACAATTCATAATATCTAAATTCTGGAATAGTTGGGAAAAAAAGAAAATATGGTATTTGTGCATACTGGACTACTACTCAGCTACAAAAAGTTAAACTCCAGACATGGAGATCTTATGGACTCATAAGAAGATGGTTTTACCTGGAAAAATAACTAAGGTGAAATAAATCAAGTCACACAAGCTCAAACTTTGTTTGATTTCTTTCGTTTGAGTAACACAACATACAAAGAAAAAAATAAAAGAAAAACTAAACATCAGTAAAAGGATTCAAGGAGATAGTTCTGTTCTGTTTTGTTTTGTTTTGTTTTGTTTTGTTTTGTTTTCAGAAGAGCCCAAAAAGCTAAGGGTGAGAGGAGAAAGGAAAGAGACATAAAAAGATATCAGATTCACCATGTATACATGTAGTAAATACCCACACTCAGTATAACCATTATATGTCACAAACACGAACTAAAGTTATAAGAATATGACTAATAATAATGAAAATGGGAAGAGGACCAAGAAATAAAGGGAGGAAGGTGGGTTCGGAGGGGCAAAGAAGTAAAAAGGATCAAGATCTGTTAGGTACGTGTACCTATTCCCCAATGTGACTGTAAACTTCATGTATTATAGATATGTACTAATGAAATAGAATTATTTTAAAAAATTATGAGCTTGAAACATGTTTGGTTTCCACAGAGTACAGAAATGCTCTACATGTAAGGACAATGACAAGGTAAAATGATGCAAGAACCAGCCTGAAGCAGTTTCTGAAGAACAATAATGGAACAATTTAATAAGAAAATGAGCAGTTCCACACGGCCCTAAATAGGACTGCAGCATCATTTCTCCAGCATTTCTGCCCAAAATACATAACTTCAATTTGTTTGCAAGAAAACATCCAGCAACATAAACTGAGAAACATTCTACACATGCCCAAAGAGTTCTCTTCAGAAATGTGAAGTTTATGAAAGTCAAAGAGAGATTAAGAGATTGTCAGAGATCAGAGCAGCCTAAGGAGATGCGATGACTAAGTGTGGGATCCTGACCTAAATCCTAAAACAGAATTGGATTAATTGTGAAAACCTGGCAAAATGTAAGTAAAATCTGTAATTTACTTAACAGTATTGTATGAATCTTATCCCAGTATCAGGAACTGTACATCGTGTAAGCATCCAGGGTGATTGAGATGTGTGTACATTCCACATAGTATTTTGAATTTTCCTCTAAGTCTAAATTTCCCTCAAAATAGAATTTTAAATAAAGTAAATGGTAATCATCATTGGAATCCCTTTGAAATCCCATGGAACTATATTCCTAGTGGATGAGAAAACCCAAGTACCTCTTTCCTTGGGAACTGTCATGGCTGTCATTCATTCCAGGATAACTGGTTCTGAGAAATCTATTTCATGTGTCTTATCTCCAAGAATTTAGATAGAGGTGGATTTACTATGAGCCTTAGAAAGCTTAAACCTCAGGGATGCTCACTCACAAAAGACTTATAGAATATTGGAAACTTCTGGGAGCTATAGAATGTTCTGTGAGGTAAGGAAGGAAGGCCAGGTTTAAGAACAAACACATGTCTGTGTAAGGAATTTTGGTAAATTGCCTAAAGACAGCTCAGAATTTATGTCTCTAAGTCCTCAGTAATTTGTTATGCTATCTTCCCTCATTCTAGAGACAACATTCCTAAGTAATTATTTAGTATGTAATTTTATATTTACAAATTATGTGTGGTAAAGAAGGCCCAAAGAATCGCACAGGACTCGTGTTCAACTAGTGAGTATCTAGCAAAGGAGCTCAACAGGCATTTTGATTACAGAAAAATCATTCCCACTTTTAAAAATGGTGCTTATTTTGATCAGGCACTTAGCAAAGTTTGAAAATCCTAATCTGGGAAAGATTTTTATGTAACAGTTCTCCATAAAACACATTTAATCACTAACAGTATTTTTATATTTACACTGATAGAATGGTGACACTTACGAGATTCTCAGACATCTTCCAAATGCTTATATCCTTTGAAAACAATCAAAATGATGAGCACAGATTGTCCCCAACTGGTCAAACTGATGTTTGACTTCAGATTCTCCAACTTTCCCATGTTCCCAAAGTGATACTCACTTAATAGAAACCATGCTTCAAGTTTTGTATTTGGACCTTTTCCTAGTGTTAGGTAGGTTAGGTACATTAAATATATTCTTGACCTAGAATTAACTACGTTTTTATCTGGGTGTAGCCTATTGTAAGCCAAGGTGTGTCTGTAATCTGAGGACAAAGAGCTAGTGGTAGACCATCTGAGGACCAGAACACAGCCATACTGATTTTGAGGAGGGTTGGGAGAGGATTGTCGTCAAAATTTCCATACGTTGTCTGAGCGGGGAAAAGCCTATCTTTTCCCTCTCTGGTAAGTACTATCCCAGGCTCTACAACAACAGTAGATGGCCTTTCCCTTTCTGGCCACTCTACAGAACATAGTGCAGTTTGGAGAGGCAACGGTTAGATGTAAGTTAGTTTTCTGCACAATGAGCAACTTCTACACAGGACTCAAGACCCCAAAGAGTTATGGTTTTGTATTAAAAGAATAAGGCTGAATATCACAGGGTAAGAGCTAGAGTTAGATCGGAATTGGGATAGGAAAATGTCCCTTGGGGGCTGAGGTATCTCCTCCAGGGAGCTAAGTGTCTGGGAGAATACTTGATGCCCAAAGATGTTTGCAGTGACCGCAACATGTCATCTTTTCACAGTGACTCCAGGCTGAAACCAAATCCAGTGAGCTCACCCCCCACCAATCTGGAGCCAGGCCTAGAAATAGTTCTATGGCTGCCCTAATGGCATGTGGGATGGAAGCAAATGTTCTACATGGTGGCGCCTGCTGGATCTAATCAGATAAATTAAGGTGTTGAGCATGTTTCCACCATTTGGTGTAGTTTTATTTTCGTCCCCAAGTCCCTGTGCTCCAATTTTAAGATCTGGCGCTTTTTCACTGGCAAAGGCCATTCTTGCCTTGCACTGAGTGAAGCTTTCTCAAGTAGAAGCACCACATGCCACATCCGTCCTAAGAGACACACAGGGTTCAGAAAACCAATTATGCAGCTGTTACAGAAGATCATAGCAGGCACCCCTTTGTCTCAGCATGCCTAAAATCATGTCTCTTAAAAAATAAACTCCCTTGGAGAGACTACACTTGGATATTTTTAAAATGAACAGAGGTCTGTTTCAAGATAAAGATGTAAAGATTGGATAAATAGACTGTGGCTTTCTTTGTAGAAATGAAATACAATTTGAGGAATACCTGAGGTCATCTTTGAAGAGAATGACTACTCAAATTAGATTTCAGTCCAGCATAGTACTATTTAGTTAATAACAAACTGCTTTTGACTTAGAAAATGTGCGATTTCATTTGGTTCAGATAACTTTCTCTTTATACTTCCTTGTGTGTTTATCTCTTGGCCTTCTACTGACAATAGCTGTCCCATAACCACAAGCACTGCACGTTATGTTGTCCTGGGCTTTCCAGAAATCCTGACTTAGGGTTGATCCTGTGCTGACTTAAGACGGTTGCGCTACATCAGTTCATAAACTACCCTCAAAAATGCAAGAAATATAAGCAGGTGAATAAGGAGAAAAAGTAAAAGCAGGCCACGCTGACTGCTGTTAGCTCCGCAGTCCTCTCTGCCTATCCACTGAGCTAGCCATCGACTGTGGATCAGCAGTGACTATTGATACCAGTGAAATGATTTCGCCAGTGATTCATCCACTGAAAGTTTTTTAGGTTAGAGAGAATGCGAAATTATTTCCACTGTTTGGAAACAAGAGTAAGCGTATTCAGAGGTGATATGTAGTACCTGGCTGCTAGAACATAAAAAGCTCACGTGACTGTGGGTCATGCAGATGGGCACAGAATCACCACCACTGACCCCTCCCCGTGGAGTGCAGAGTTGGTGACTGCGGAAATATCTCCAGGTAGTTCCACTGCTAGACCAGTCAAGTGGAATCTTCCTGCACTTATTAACACACATAGGGAGCCTCTTAAGGCGTATTCTCCCACAAGGCCAAGATCTTGCAGCCAGTGCTGGCATTGTTTTCATTAGCATTGTATCCATGTGTTAGGTATCGGCACAGTAGGCAATCAATAAATATTTATTAATTTAATACTAAAAAAGATGGCATTGTTTAATGAAGTGATTTTTTAGTAAGTCACTCAGGGGTCTTTGTATTCATCAACTCCTGTATCACAACATGTTGTGAAAAGTAATTTTACAACTAGGGTAACAGAGTATT
Organism: Myocastor coypus; assembly: GCA_004027025.1. Taxonomy (NCBI): domain Eukaryota; kingdom Metazoa; phylum Chordata; class Mammalia; order Rodentia; family Myocastoridae; genus Myocastor; species Myocastor coypus. The sequence goes on along the minus strand of PVJA010028461.1, from coordinate 20,534 downwards.
TGTGTGATTCTGTGGTCGCCCTTACCGCAAGGATATGCAAATACCTATGACTGAGCAAAACTGGATCTGGTGGCCTTATTCCAACTTGGAACTGTACCTACCTTCCATAAGCACTAATATTTCATGATAGGATGACCATAGCAACACATCTTCCAAACTGAGACACATTTGGCAGTGACAAGAGCCCGATGAATAAGTAAACTAGAGCAAGAGGCATAAGTTAGGACATTCCCAGAACAGAGGTTACTGGACTCATTACACTCTGCTGCATACCTGCCGCTGTGTTAAGTCCTAAAACAACCACGGAATGTGCTTGCACTTATAGTTACCAGCCCATGGAGAAAACCTTCCTCTGTAAAATGAACCAGCACAACGCAATTCCTATCTTTACTACATTCACTCCCAAATTCACATTTTTTCTACCAGATGTTTCTATTCCAGAGAGGAGAGCTGAGAGATGCCATTTTCCTCAGCCTGGTTCTACTCGCAGGTGTTGAAATCTTTATCTTTGAAATCTATGTTTGAATTCATCTCTAGAAATTAAATGTTAGTAAGTGGCTGCTATGGTTTGTGTATAGGTGACCCCCCAAAGCCTCATGCTGTTGGGGGAGCAGCTTTTGGAACTTGTAATTGGTTATTGTGGAAATGGTCGCTGCTCCTCTCCCGGGGCAGGTAATTCGCATTTTCATATAGGATAGGAAAAGAAGTTAGCTGCTTTAGGTGCTGCTGACTCTCTCTGCGCTCTTGCTCATGCCTGCCTCTGTGAAAGGTTGTTTTCTGTCATGTGCCTCTCTGCCTTGGAGCCAGCTGAATATGGACTAAAACCTCCAGTAACTGTGAGCTAAATAAACCTTCCCTTCCCTCATTTTGAGTGTCACGTGTTTGTCCCAGCAACATGAGAAGAGTAACTAAGACAGTGACTATGGGAATTATAACCTAGAGATGCTAAAAAAAAAAAAAAAAAAAGTCTTCAGTTATTTTAAAAGGAAAATATTATTTCTAATATAAAAACAAAGAAAGTCATTTTCATAATTTTTATTTATCACCGTGAAGAACTATTCTAATATTCACATTGAAAGGTCCCTGCCCCTACATAAAGAGACAGAACAGGGATGGCCAGATACGCAGCGTATTAAAGCACCTGCATAGGCAGACGCAGGGACCAAGCTTCCTTCCCCTGTGTGCTGTGTGGGCCCCACCCCTGGGTAGCACTGAGAAGGGGACTGAGACTGGGTGTTGTACCCTGCCATCTCAGTACTTGGGAGGCTGAAACAGGATAATCACTACGAGCCCGATCTATGTAGTGAGACCCTGCAAACCCTGTAGACTCTGCACTAAATACAGAGGGGGAGGGAGAGAGAGAGAGAGAGAGAGAGAGAGAGAGAGAGAGAGAGAGAGAGACATTCTCAGATTCTCAGATGTGATAGCTCAGGGGCACAAGTGCTTGCCTGACAAGTACAAGGTCCTAAGTTTAACCCACGGTTCCAAAAAAAAAAAAAAAAAATAAATAAATAAATAAATAATAATTCACTCAACTTCAAATTAAAGTCATGTTTAGAAGCAACAGGCTCATCTAGAAGTTACAATGATTGGGTAAACCCTCATGACCTTCAAATGGCTTTTACTACACCATGCCTTATTTTATCAATAGTCTTCTTAATACTACAAAGTGGCTACAGGCCAGCTGGAGCTTCACAATTGTCCCGTCCTTTTGGTAAAGTGCAGAAGCCTCTACCAGTAACAGACAGAAATGAGAGCCATATCTACTTGTAACCTGGTGGCCAGACTGGCCCATCCTCGGAACAAGTCAATCTCAGACCGAGTTCTGTCGCTTCCAGGCACATTGTTGACCAGTACTGACAAAAGCGACTGTACTGGCATACAGGTTACTGTAATAGGCTTGCAAAGTCGCTCAGCTTTACACATTCAGACAAGTATGTGAGACGGAAATAAAAAGGTGTCCCAAGGCTGATGTAATGATGCTGCAGGCAGCGAAGGTCACCACTTTCTGGGCAGGGCGGGTGATGGAATTGCCCATCGAGTTTTGGGGGCACTGTCTAAAGGATGCTACAGTTAAAGCAGCATTTAAAGAGTATGGGGTTTCTTCACATTTCTAAAACTCTTTCTAGAGATGCCTGTTGTGTATTTCTAGCCAATCTACCTGTCTTTCATACGACTTCTTCAGCATTATGAATATATTTCTAACTTCCCTCCTGCAAGTTAATGAATTCTGTAGCTGGCTCACAGAGCATCTGAAGTACTTAAGCAGTGGAGTTGGATCCCTAAACAGGGCTTCTAAAATGCTAAAGAACTGCTGGTATAATAAATATGAAAGAAACATGAAATATGCCAGAATAAAAAAGGAAATTCCTTGTGTTAACACTAGCAAAAATAAAATAATGAATAAAATGGAACGATTACAAAGGAATTGTTACACACTATTGTCTAAGAGTAACTGTCACAGGAGACTCTGTGATGGCCTAGGGATGTGGCTCATTGGTAGAGTTCTTGCCATGCATACACAAGGCCCTGGGCTCGATCCTCAGCAGCACCAAAGAGAATAAAGGAAGGAAGGAAGGAAAGAAGGAAGGAAGGAAGGAAGAAAGAAAGAAAGAAAGAAAGAAAGAAAGAAAGAAAGAAAGAAAGAAAGAAAGAAAGAAAGAAAGTAAGGGAGAAAAAAATAGAAAAGAAAAAAAGCCTGTCAGATTCCAGCCTTAGACAAACTCCCCCACAACCTTATACAGAGTACTTTTGCAAGCATTTCTACCTATTAAATCTTAGACTCCATCAGCCACTTACATCTGAAGTGTTCTTCAGCTTTGTCTTTAGAAATTCTCTCTGTCTTAATATCTTTCAATATGCTGTGTTAACTCTGACATGTACATTCCCAATTGCCTTGCTCTGCTTTTCCCAAATAAATTCTATCTTTTAGAGAATCTTTCTCTGATTTTAAAATTTAGGTTAACAAGACTTATCTTCTCTGAGAGTGTATATTAATGCATATGCATGCATAATACTCTATGTATTTAAAGAATGTAAGTATTTAAAAGAAATCTACAGCAACGCACTACTGACTACTCATTCTACATCATGCACCTCGGACCACGGAGTGTCTCAGGGCCTCTGAACCTCTCCCTCCACTGACTTCTGCCCTCCCCTCCTTGTCTTTCCTCCCCAAGAGCCGAAGCTCAATTGCAAGGCTTGGGGACAAAAGTCCTACTTTTGAACACGTACCTGAACCAAAGCAGCAGACCATACATATTTAATAATAAGAAGTTCTTGTAGGGAAACAAGCTCCTGTAGAACTCTGCTCTTCTTTGAATTCACCCACATGCAGAATTAATTTTCTCTTGCCTTTCCCTTTACTCTCTGCATCTGGTCAGTCTGATGACTTGGGCCTGGAGATGTCGGTGTCTTTTGTACTTTGGATGACAGATAAAGGGGAAATGAAGTTCAGAACAGTGATGTTTGGTAAGGATCTCTCTCTCTCTCTCTCTCTCTCTCTCTCTCTCTCTCTCTCTCTCATTCTCTCTCCTTACTCACCCACTCTTCTCTGTTTCTGTTGCTCTCTGTCTTTCTCTCTCTATCTCTTTCTCTATGTCTCTGTCTGTCTCTGTCTATGTGTGTCTCTTTATCTCTGTCTATCTCTTTCTCTCTGCCTCTGTCTCTCTGTGTCTGTCTGTCTGTCTGTCTGTCCCTCTCTGTCTCTCCTCCCTGCTCTCCTCTCTGTCTCTGTCTCTTTCTGTGTGTGTCTTTTCTCTCTGTCTCTCTATCTGTTTCTCTCTGTCTCTCAGTCTGTATCTGTGTCTCTGTCTGTCTGTGTTTGTCTCTGTTCTCTCTCTCTCTCTCTCTCTCTCTCTCTCTCTCTCTAACAAGAAGGTGCATTTAGAACTAACTGGACAAATACCAGTTGCATCATTGTATTCTACAATAGTCTTCAATTAGATGTGATGGCACTGTATTTGGAACAGAGCTTTGTACTGCTTAAAAAGCACTAATTTGAAAGACAGTGTGTATGCCCAGAGACTGTAATGCTACACATTAGATTTTAATGTTTTTTAGAGACCTTCAAAACTTTGCAAATGTTTCTCCTTCCATGTAGACAGTAGAAACACTTTCTGGATGTTTAAAAATATTTAAATGATTGGGAATCATATTTATTCTTAGTGCAAGTCACCTGTATTTATTGAACTCCATTGCACTGAATAAATGTAAACTAATATTTGTATTGCAATCTAAAAAAGTACAGTGCAAGCTGGGCGTGGTGGCGCACACCTGTAATCCCAGCACTTGGGAGGCTGAGGCAGGAGGATCAGTGCAAGTTCAAGACCAGCCTGGGCTACAAAAGTGAGCTCACAGCCAGCCTTAACTGCATAGCGAGACCCTGTCTCAAAAAGACAAAAATAAATAAATAAATAAATAAGTAAAAATAAAAAAATAAAAAAGCACAGTGCAAATGTTGGCTTTAGAATCATTATGAAATTAAGAAAACTCTTAGAGATTTAATTAGATAGCTATCAACAAGAGAACAACATGAATGGAGATATTTCCCCTGAGCTGGCATTTTCTTGGGGTAGGAAATTCTACGGCACACCTAACCCTATGCACCTACTCAGTTGGGACACAGGCAATATTTACTCAATAAATAGTCATTAAACACTTATACCGGGTGTATCCTAGCTCTGACACTCATGAACCAATTTGAAAAGTTTTATTCATGTGCTGGAGACACTTGGGAATTCCCAGAGTGTAGAGCCCTGCAAACTATTACCACCTAGCTGGCATTGTAACTGTTTCTTCAAAAGACCATTCCACCTTTCTATCAATCAAGCGCATTTGGATGGTAAGCAACATGATAAGACCAATGAATTCCATGAGCATGAGCCCACTGCTTCACTTCTTTGGCTGTAAAATGTGTTCCCTGGTCAGAAGCAATACTGTATGTAATTCCATGGTGATGGATAAGGTATTCTATAAGTCCACAGATGGTAGTTTTGGCAGAAGCATTATAAGCAGCAAAGGCAAACCCATATCCAGAATATGTGTCTATGCCAGTGAGGACAAAGCACAGGCTCTTCCATGATGGAAGTGGTCCAATATAATCAACCTGCCACCACGTTGCAGGCTGATCACCCCGAGGAATGTTGCCATATTGGGGACTCAGTGTTGGACTCTGCTGCTGGCATTCACCAGTGGCTGTAGCCAGATCAGCCTAGGTGAGTAGGAGTTGATGTTGCTGAGCCCATACATACCCTCCATCCCTGCCACCATGGCCACTCTGTTCATGGACCGACTGGCCAATGACAGGGTGGCTGAAGAAGAAAGTTGGCCACTATACACAGAATGGGTCATCTTATCCACTTGGTTGTTAAAGTCCTCTTCTGCTGATGTCACCTTTTGGTGAGCGTTAATATGGGAAACAAATGTTTTTATATCCTTTGCCCATACGGAGAGGTATATTCTGTATTGGTCAGGATTTTACTTAGAGGAACAGAACAGATATAATATAAGGAATGGATACTAACACAAAATTTACAATATATAAGGAATTATAAGATTGGATTCCAATAGTCAGCCACAGAGTCAGATGAAGAAGTGTTCAGAGGACGTCTGCACACTCCCAGTTAAATAATTCAGTCCTGAGGTTTGAACTTCACTGAAGCTCTCTGTGTAAGTCTCTATCGGTTGGCTGATGGGTCTGTGCTGGAAGACTGCAGTGTCTGTTATGGATGCTGAAGAGTCTGCAACGGATGGAGAAAGATCCAAGCTGGAGGCTGAAGAGTCTGTGCTACAAGCCAGACGATGAAGTCCAGGCTGAATGTGAAGACTGAAGCTTCTCTGATGAGTGAAGTCTTGACTCCTTCCTCAGCCCTTTAAAAGGTCTCTTTGTGCTCAGTCATTCTGAAGTGGGCCCATTGTGTCCTAGGGTGGACCCTTGATTCCTCTCTAGGGAGGAGCTAATCATATCCTTGGCAGGCCCTGGCCACACTCCAGGGAGGATCCAACTCTACCCCAGGGTGAGACTCCCACCAACAGGGAACAGGGCTGCTGAGTCCTCCAGCCAAGTTGACACAATATATCAAGCACTACAGTGAGACTGTAGTCACTATACATGAAGAATTCCAGAATCAAATTTTCACCCTAGAGCCACAGGCGTAAAATCTCTTCCTCTCAGTTTCACACTGAAATTATTATCCAGTGTAATGGGAATTTTTCTTAATCTCTAAGGGAAGAGTTCTATCAGAAATATTATAAGCAAATTCTTCAGGAAATACAATAAGGCCAACCTGTTGCTACTTATAGACAGAGGGGAAACTAACCAGAGGCAACAGTGAAGTTGTTTTTGTCCCTGTCATTCCCACTAAAATCCTTTCAAACAGAAGAAAAAAATGAAGATGAATAGAAGACAAATAGAAGCAAAGCAGTAACTGAGAAGAATTCCAGGCTTCCCTGCGCCCTGAGGTAAATCCATTGAATAGAAATTCATGAACTCCCTGCAGCTGTGAAGCACAACATCTATATGATGGTGTAATACTGTCCTAAAACTTTCTTTGGAGAACAGAAGACACAAGGACCGAGGGGATAGCTCAGTAGAACAAGTGCCTGCCTGGCAAGCACAGGGTCCTGCGTTCAATCCCCAGTAACACAAAACAGAAACTATCCCAATCAAACTAAAAAACAAAAGTAGATACAAAATGTCCAATAAATTTTTAGAGTTATGAAAATGAGCCATGTTTAGAAAGTGTTTCTGAAGATGTATGAAAACAATCTTAGTGTATAATTACAGACTATATTAAAAGATTTGGGGAATGCATAGAAAGGAGTAAAGCCAAATATGTTTTTAAAATTTCATCTTTCCCTATGGGAAGCTGGTAACAATTGCTTTGTTGTTGAAATTGATAGTGAAATAGATTTGAAAATATCTTCATGTAAAGTTATCTAATGAAGGGGGTAAGACTTCTTAGAAATTGGAATGAAAGGAAAAATTAAATGAAGAAAATACAATCAACTCTCAAAGACTGAAAGGTTTATATACATTGGATTCATTATTTCATAAAAGTATGGTGAGATGAAATATAAGAAGTTGTTAGCAGTGACAGCAATCTGCCTGTTTTAATGGGATTTTATTGGAAATACTTAGCACTACCAGAAAGCACAACAGTGTGGGCTCCTGGAGTATTTTACAATCATGTCACTTAGCACAGGCATATTGTGTGAATATTAATAGCCTGCTTCCGGGCTGGTCATCAGCAGTGACCTTCAAGCATGCTAAATACACTTTGCAAGGCTTGAATTTAAAGGAAGAAATCCTGCAGCTGAATGCCTGAATTCCTCTTCATGGTGTGAAAGCAATAGAACTGGGAGGAAGAAGGACAGGCCGCTCTCTTCTGCGGGTCATTCATTTAACACTGAGTTCATTTCAATTTTTCATAACCACTGATATACTTGAATGTGATATTTCTCCAAAACGTAATAATGGAGAGAATCTTCTATCCATACACTTTGCTCATTATACAACTATAGTGATTATGCCTTAAGATTCTAAGTACACATAGAGAGATCACAAAAGCACAATAGAAATTCCAGAAATACATTATCAGTTGTACAGAAATAATTAGACTATTCCTAGAAATCAGTAAGGAAGGGTAGACTTTTCAACACCAACTCATCATCCATTTGGAAAAAATTATTATTTTACATTATACTCAAAAATGTAGAAATATGTGAGACAATCTAGGAAAACATTTTTAAAACTTTGATTTGTGTTTTGGTTTGTGTCTAGTTGTTTCCCAAAAGCTTCATGCAGTCATGGGGAGAGGACTTCTGAGTTTGAGACTAACTTATGATCCACTGGGATTATGGGCTTTAGTACCGGTGGGTTTGTGGTTCTTAGTACTGCTGGGATTATGGGAGTGTGTACCCTCCCCAGGCCAGGGAAACAGCCTGAAAGTAATACGAGAGGGACAGAGAGACAGACTCTCTATTGCCATTGTTCTTGTCCCACTGCCATGAACTGCTGCTTTCTGCCATTTGCCACTCTGCCTTGGAGCCAGCCGAGTATGGACTGAAGCCTCCAGTAACTGTAAAATGAATAAACCTTTCCTTCCTTCATTTTGGGTATTGAGTATCTGTCCCAGCAACAAGAGAAGAGTAACTGAGACAATTTGGAAAAAGATTTAAATAATTTTTTCTACAAAAACTATAAACAATAAAACAAAGATGTGACACTTGAGCCAGTCCATATATCATCAAAATGAGACTGGATAAATAAGTCACAGTGCCTTTGCATAGTGGACACTTTTTTTGTTGTTTGTTTTGTTTTACTCTTTATTTTATTTTAAAGAGCAAAAACAAAGGCAGAAATACAGTAATTATTACACAATTGTGAAAATCAATGAAATACAAGTATCAGTGTGGATGAGTTTCAAAAGCAATGCCAAGCCAGGTATGGTGACCTTTTTCCTGTAATCCTAACACTTGGGAGGTTGAGGTAGGAGGAGCATTGTGAGTTGAGACTAGCCAAGGTGAGCTCAAGTTCAGCCTGCTGAGCTGCATAGAAAGATCCTGTCTCAAAAAGACAACAAAACGAAACAAGTGTCTTAGTTACTCTTTTCTCATTGCTGGGACAAATACTCGACACCCAAAATGAAGGAAGGAAAGGTTTATTACCTCACAGTTACTAGAGGTTTCAGTCCATACTCGATTGGCCCAAGGGTGAGTGGAACAGGGCAGAGAGCATCCAGTTCATGGTGGCAGAACAGCAACAATCACAACAGAGGCAACAGAACAACCAAGGGAGCAGAGAGCAAGAGCCTGAGTCTGTCTGTCTCTCTTTATATTACATTCAGGCTCGCTGCCTCAGCCTATCCGCCCTAGACCATACCCATAATCCCAGAAGTACTCAGACCCATAATCCCATCAGTACTAAAACACACAATCCCAGTGGATCATGAATCAAGTCTCAAGCTCTAGAAGTCCTCGCCTCATGATTGCATGAGGCTTTGAGGGGACAACTAGACATAAACCATAACACCAAGTTAATAAAGCTAGATACAAAAATATATGTGTAATTTATAATGAGTTTCTCTTAACAGATTTTGTTTTCAAGACCAGTTTTAGCTTCAAATCCAAACTGAGCAGTAGGTACAGTGGTTCTCCTTAAGTCTCCCGCCCCTATAAAATACTTTGGATAGCAATTTATTGTCAGATAGGTTTTTTCAGACATATTTCTGAGTCTCTGATTTATCTTTTTCCCCCCCTGACAGCATTTTTCTTTGTAGCTTAAAAGTTCTGAATTTTAATGAATTACTGAATTTACCAATTCTTTCATGGATGAGGTCTTTAATGTTATATTTAAAAGGTGAGTGTAGTCCTCAAATTCATCTAAGTTTTCTTAGGTTATTTTTTTGGATTTTTATAATTTTTTATTTTGCTTTTAGGTCTATGACTTATTTGGGCTGGTGTCTTTTTGTATTCTCTGTGATTTTTTAAGCTATAGTTTAGTTTCTGACATTAATGTGTAGAAATTTTCAGTTACTCCTGTTTTAAATACTTCTTTAGCTTCTTTCCTTCTTTATTTGTATTCTAACATTCCAGAACACATGTTACATATTTTTGGTTGGCCTCTAATCCTTGAATATTCTTTCTTCTTGCCTTCTTCTCTTTCAATTCTTTCCTCTTTCCTTCTATCCTTCATTTACTCCTTCTTTCCTCCCTCTTTCCTCATTTTCTTTTCTTCTTTTTCTTTCATCTTTTCATTCCCATTATTTATTTATTTGGTCCTTTTTCTCTCTCTTTGTTTTTCAGTTTGGGGGTTTCTGTTGATAGTATTTCAAGTTCAGAGACTCCTTCCTTGGTTCTGATCTCCTAACAGAACCAGGCAAGGCCTTCTTCATTTCGTTAGTCTGTTTTAGACCTTCAAACATTTCTTTTGGTCCTTGCTGTGGATTTGCACTCATCAGCTTCCATTATCCACCTGTTCTTACAGGGTATTTATCCATTACACTCTGTGGCATGTTAATTAAAGTTATTTATTTATTTTATTTCATATGTTACAGGGTGTTCAGGGCCTCACTACCAAATTGAACTTGTAGTGATCCACTCCTTCACAGCCACCCAGGAGCTAGGATTACATGTAAATTACAGTTATTTTAAATTCCTGGTCTCATAACTGCAACACCACAGAACATGTGTTGTTCTAACGTTTACTTTATCTCTGCAAGTCGTGCTTTTTGCCTGTTAATGTTCCCCATATTTATCTTCATAGCCAAACTTCTGTAGACAGGCTGACAGTTATGAAGTAGTAAGGCACAGCAGGATGACCAAAAGCATCCTGCAGTCCTGTGAGTAGATCTTAGTTATTTAGTAAGTTTATTACTCTGGACTGTGTAGCTCACAGTGCATCTCAGCTCTACTCCCTGTTTAGGTGGGACAAGATGTCTAGGATGAGCAGGAGTTGGTTATTTCTCTGTCCACAGATCAGTTAGACTCTGACAACTTCACAAGACATTAGGTCTAGTTAGCTAGTATCTCTGAAGTCAGGCCTTGTTAGGAATGGCTCCTTTTCTCCTTCCCCACCAAGAGCATGAAAGGATTTTCCTCCAATATTTATGCAAGAACTAGTTGAATCCATAGAGGTAAAACTCACTAATGATGTGGCCTATTAATGAGTCCCCACGAGTTTTAATTTCTTGGTTTGTCTATACTGAGCATCCAGTAAATTTGTAAATTATTCTTCTAGTTTTCTAGCCCACTGTTAGTTTCTATGGAAGATTCTATATGAGTCTCTGCTATACTTGTCTATTTCATCCATCTTTGGCCAATAACTTATTCTGTCTCTTCATCTCCTGTGAATCTAGGTAGAGCTGTTAATTTTTCAGTCTGGTCAGTTCTCTACTTGTTACTGTAGAATGCTGACTTCCCAGCTCCTTACATGTGGGGCTGGAAATTGAAATTACCTTCACGTAACTCTTTTCAACACTGTCTTAATTACTTTTTTGCCATTTCTGAGACAAAATATTGACACCCAAAGTTAAAAGAGGAAAGGTTTATTTAGCTCACTCTGGAGGTTTCATAATCCATTGACTCCAGGGCAGGGTGGCACATGGCAGAGGGTGACAGCTCATGGCAGCAGAAGAGAGCAAAAGCAGCAACAGAGAGAGGGAAGCCAAGCCTGTTTCTGGCCCAGCAATCTCTATCCTTAATCCCTGAAACTATTAAGGATAGCAGTTTCTGGATCCCAGCAGACTTGATACAGTATAAGGACCAGAAACAAGTTTATCTTAATCCCAGTATCCTTAATCCCAGTATTAAACCATAAATCAATTACACACTCTAGATTCAACCACCTCTGAAAAAGCTTCACCTAAAGCTGCATGATAGGGCCTGCCAGATAGCTCAGCAGACTAAAGCACCTGTTAGGCAGGCACAGGGACCAGCCTTTCTGGTCCCACCCCCCGGGCAGGCTGAGACTGGGCGTGGTGGTGTATGCCTGTAATCCCACTGTTTGGGAGGCTGAAAAACAGGAGGATCACTATAAGTATAATCTGTAGTAAGACCCTGTAGCCTCTATACTAAAAATACATTAAAAAAATAAAACTGCATGAGGCTTTGGGGGGACATCAAGACATAAACCATCACCAGTACTGTTCCCTATATTTTTATATACATGAAATATTTTGTAACTTTTATGGAGAAGATGAAAATTATGAAAATTAAAACTTGCATTATAAGTACAAGGACATAGACAAGTAGTAATCTTTGTTGGTGCACTTCAGAGTAGTTATTTTAAGACAGCATTGAATGCAAGCTCAGGATGACATTGAAAAGAAATTGTGTTAACTAAAATTTCCTCAGTGGAAATTCATATTCCACATGATTTATCTATTTTTGAAACTGCCAAATCAGTTTCTTCTCACACAAAAAAAGTTACATTCGATAACAGTTAAGAGAAACAAGTAGTGAAGAAGCATCCATCATAGCCCTTGGACTATCCAAAGTAGCCTTGCACAGCGAATCATAGGCTCCGGCACATATAAGCTAGAGAGACCACACTTGGCAGCATTAAAGTAAAATCAAGAAAATGGAAAAGAAGGTAGCAGTTAGACTAACAGAGAAGACTAGTTATACCTACGTATGGCTGCAAAGTTGAACAAATAAAAGCTGCCTGGTTAAGTCTAAATTTCAAGGAAACAAATAGTTTTCCAGGATAAGTATATCCTAATGTAAACATACCCTCGTTCACTCAGAAATTCACTCAGTCCAGGGGATTTTCTATTAAATATTAATGTAGAGTAGCAAAGGGAGAAGAAAGAAAATGCAAGACTTGCCTGTCTGATAAATCAGAGTTTGAATTTGAGGCTTCTAGCTCTGAAACTCCAAAAAGGGATACTAACACTTGTCTTGTAAGAGTAGTAAAATATCACATATGAGAATATGGTTTATAGTAGTAGTTAGGAAATATCTCTTAATATGAATTTAGTAGTTATCAAGGAACTGAGGATGTAACTCAGGGGTAGAGCACTTCCCTGGCGGACAGGAGTCCTTGAATTCAATTCCTAGCACTACATACAAAAAGTAACAGCTATTCAAGACTTTATAGGATTATCTGCTTAGTGGTTTTGAGTAATAAAGCTGGACATTATTTCAAATGGTCTTGGACTTCGTTTTGTGAAAGATATTTACAAACCATATAAGCGAACAATTCCAATGCAACACTGCAGCGTGTACAAAAGGCACAGCCTATCCCTTGCTCAGCAATCATCACTAAGTCTCTCTCTACACCCGACACCAAGGCTTTGGCCTCGCCCTGGGCAGCCTCCACAACCTAGCAAGGGCATAACTTCATAGCCGTGTGGTCTACTCCTCCTTCAGCTCACATGCTCTACATTCACATTTCCTGCACCTTGAGACACCCTTAATGCTTTTGCCTATTTTTCTTGCTGTCCTCCTATTTAGATGCTTGTTAAAGCTCAACCCCATCTTTGAAACAGCACTCAGAGTATTTCTCTGGCTAGGTATCTCCCACTTTCCTCAATCAAAATGAGTGTTTTCCTCTTTTTTTTTTTTTTCTAAAAAGTATATTCAATCTATATCACTGTTGTGTAATCTGAACTTACTATCTTTAGCTTTTGGTTACATTGTGTCAATACACCTATTGCACTGAATTGTCTTGGGCAAAGCATTTATTCATTTTTGCATCACCTTCATGCATAGTGTATGGTATGTATGAAGGAAAATTTTGTACTGTTGATCCAAATAAAATTAAGCTATGATTCCTATGAACACAAACAAGGTTTTAAATGAAATTAAGGAATGAAAACTTGACCCTCTTTTTTTGTATTTGTAAAGCAGAATTGCCAAGAATATGTACTTCAGTGTGGATGGAAATACAGCAACTATATATTGTAAAGTAAAACAAAGTGGCAAAGAAAAATATAAACTACAATTCTCTCTTTATTTTAAAGTCATCATTATTTTTATGATGTATGTTATGTATAAAGAACAGTGAAAATATATACTAACTTACTGTATGAAGTAAAATTATGGGGAGTTTATCCTATATCTAAGTTATAGACTTTTGTATTATTTAAATGGTTTATAATGGATATATTGAGTCCATATACTAGTCTTATGGAGAGAAAAAAAAATAAACTGTTTTTAACATAAATAACCCAAATGTTATGTCATTGAATTTTATTTCCATTATTTTAGGTTGAATTATCTAGTTTCATTTGGTATAAAAATAATAGTTGACTTAAAATAAATAAGTAGTACTAGTTTTAATAATTGAAAAGTAATTATTTCCTAGGTTTTTTCTTTTTTTCTGTATCTTAGATCCAAAAGAAATACTGATGATGTACCCCAATATTTAGTTTAACATGAATTTTAAAAAAAACATTAACCAAAGCTATTTTGTAATTTTTTGTTGTTTCCATTTTTTCTGAAACACTTGGATACTTTATTTATTGATGTGGTCCTCTTCTTCTTAGCTGAAAAAAATCTCTAATACTGTACTTAGCTAGTCAAGTGGGAATAGTCAGGCACACTATTGACTTATCCGAGAGATAAGGAAGCAAGCGCTTCAATATTTTCCTGCCCCCCATGGGAAGATTAAGAAGAACTTAGTTCAACCTGAAGTGTTTTTAATACCCTCAGATGAAGCCACTTTGCACCTGTGAGTTGCAGAACCGCAGTCTCAGAGCGAGCCTGCATCTTCAGTGAACAGGTTTACAGCTGTTTAGGGCAGAGGGCAGAGGGCAGAGGCCCAAGTGCGAGGTGGTGAGAGTGGAGCATGCTTTCTGGGCTAGTAGGGAAATTAAAAATAACCCCAGAACTATCCTTCATCAGATGTTCTTGTCAATACTTAAGGTATCCCTGGGAAAGTAAAAAAGGAAGCATGTCTCATCTTGAAATGTCCTTGAATGCTCAGGATTTAGTTTTATTTTGGGAAGCTCATCCTGGCACACAGTCTCCCTTTCCTTGCTTCCTGGGATAGAAGTAAATGGTGACTTCAAACCAGAACTGAGGTGAGCAGCAGTCTTCCCTCCTGATGATAATTATGGTGAAACATTGTCGCGATATGTATGTTCCCTTCCACAAAAACCAGAGGAATAAATGAAACGGACTCTCAAACTTCCGTATTTCAGCAGAGTTATAGAATTGCTTTCGGGTTTTATTTTGTGCAAGCATGGCTCTTTCCCTGAGTACTTCCCTTATTTGGCACAGCTTCTATCCGTGTGTCCATCTGTTTCTCCAATGAATGCATGTTCAGCACTTGTTACGTCCAAAGCACTGCTGAGTATTTGCCCTGATTTAATCTCACAGATGCCTAGCACACAAGGACATTATTAATAGGATTTTCCTTCTACTCATTCAAGATCAGGTACTGCGCGACACTGGTTTCTTGCTTTCTGGCCACCAGCGCTATCTGCCTGAGGGGTGCCTCTGTGTAGCGCTGATCTTGAATTACTTCCCTTAATCTGCATGAACTGACTTGCCTTTGGATCAGACTTTAAGGATCTCTCTTAAAGAGAAAAAAAAAAAAAAAAAAAAAAAACTTTAACATAGTGACTAATAAGCTTTACTATGTGTTAGAATAGATAGCCTGGAAGTTTTTACCTTAGTCCTGGTCTGCAGGATGCTTCCACATTGAATACATTAGACTCTCTAGGAATGAGACCAGATATTGGTATTTTTAACAGCTCCTCAAACTGTTTCAAGGTTCATCCAACTTTGAAAACCAAAGCTTTAATGAACTTTGCAGTAACAGCATCTTCACATCTGAAAATTATTATTCTGAACGGATAGAGTTTGGGCTTTGGTGTGCAATTTTTCTAACAGCTGGATGCTGGAAACATCATTCTGTTTGTTGTCAATGGCACATTATTTCCTAAAAGTCATATATATATACAGGTGTAATGATTAGAACTTAGATTGATACCACCTTTCAGTACAGTCAATGTCGAACATCAAGGACCTCAACGCCAGGCATTTCTCCCACTTGGGGTAGAATGCTGGCAGACTGTATAAGGAAAATTTCATTTGCGGGGGATAGGGTCTACAGGATGTTTAGGGTCTCATTACTAGATCAGACTCTGTAGTGACCCACCTCTTAACAGCCTCCCAAGATCTGGGATTACAGGCCCGCATCAACATGCCCAGGCTCAACTGTCATCTCAGCGCACCCTGGGGGCAGGGCTGGCATGGAAGGCTGAGGGCTTGAACCCCAGCACCTGCACTTGTTTGCAGGCACTTTAATCCACTGAGCTATTTGGCCAGTCCAGAAATTTCAAATTTAATCTACACTTTCCTAAATACTTGCCCAATAGCAAAAATAGAGTAGCTACAACACTTACAGAACAAAAGCTAGCCTCCCTCAGAGTATTTCTTCTTTCAGCCTTTTCTTCCTTCCTTCCTCTTGCAGAATTAACAAACAGAAGTGCTTCAAATAATTGCTGAATTTCATATATTAAAGATGATTTATTATATGTAGGAAAAGCAGTTAAGCAATTCTTGATAGGTTAGGACTTCAGGAGCCAAGATTTATTTATTAGGGTTTATATTTTTACTATTAAAATGTTTACACTTGTATTGTTCAACTTTCCTTTCACCTGGGTGAAATACCTGATACCTGGAACCTGGAGAGAGGAGGCTGATTTTGGCTCAGGATTCCAGAGGTCTCAGTCCATGATCCGGAAGCAGAAGGGCATGCAGAGCAAACCTCCTCAGCTCGTGGCAGTAAGGATGCGGAGGAGGGGAGGAGAGCAGGCCAGGAAGGTGGCCAGGTACAGGCCCCAAGGGACCACTTCTATGACCCACCCAGACACGCATAAGTGTGCTCCATAATGCTCTAGGCAGCAGCAGTCAGGGGGCAATTAAACTTGACTGTCACAATACCTAAGTCCAAATACCACCACCAAGCAATGCACTGAACCAAAACTTACTTTTACTGATGAAGATGAAGGAAAGCTATGTATCTGGTTTTTGGAAAACTAACTGATTCAACAAAGGGTGAAGTCATGTTGGAAGCAATGGAAGTTCTGATCAAAAATGTGCTATCTCCACTAAAAACGATATATGAAGTGTTGTTTGCACACTTGCTAAAAAGTGTAATGACCTCATTTCAAGTCTCACAATGAAGCAATGAGGCTTATAATCCTCAGATTATAGCACATGTTTGGTATTTTTTAACCCCTTATCAGCTGAGATTTCATTTATTTTGCCCCCTCCTACAAAAATAAGGTATCTAACTGTTATGGTTTGTGTATAAGTGCCCCCACCCAGCAAGCCTCCTGTAGTTGTGAGGTGGCTTCTGGAATTTGTAATTGATTATTGTGGAAATGGGTGCTGCACAGCCCTGAGGCAGGTGATTTGCATTTCAATGTAAAGGAAGAGAAGTTAGCTGCTTGAGCTGCTGCTGCCTCTTCCCTGCTCACTTGCTCTTTGCTCACTGCCATGAAAGGTCACCCTCTCCCATGTGCCATTCTCCCTTGGAGTGAGCTGAATGTGGACTGAAACCTACAGTAACTGTGAGCTAGATAAACCTTGCCTTCCCTCATTTTGAGTGTTGGGTGTTTGTCCTAGCAAGAAGAGAAGAGTAACTAAGACACTATCTTAAATGCCAGCTTATCCTTTCAGTTAATATTGAGATACTTCTATCTCTATTTAGGCCTTACAGAATATTTAGCATTATTTTGGGTGTTTTAATCTATAAATGTAGTTATATATAATGTGTACTTCTTCTACTACTTGATTTTTTTTTTCCCCGTGGAAAATGCATGGAATTCATCTATGCTAATATTTTGCTTTTCTTTGTTTCAACCATTCAGTTGAATAAATTGCATCAGTAGGCCACATTCCTAGGTCACATTTTTAATGTGTACTCATTTCTTTTACCTTTTACACTTTCAGTTTTTTTTTTTTTTTTTTTTTTTTTTTTTTTTTTTTTATTTTTTTTTTTTTTTTTTTTTTTTTTTTTTTTTTAAAAAAAAAAAAACAGTAACAGTGTTTCAGCACACAGTTGCATGCCCAGGACTAGAATTAGTAGGTCAGGAAACATATAAAATGTCACCTTTACTAGATGTCATACTGACCTACACTGTAATTTCCCCCCTAGTGCATCCTCCCCCAAGCACTGGATGGGAGTCCTTAATTTTAACTTTCTAGGTGCACTCTAGAGTTGTAAAGCACAGTCACAAAATTACTTAAATGGCAACCATGCTGTATACCACTGGGATGAGATTCACAGTGAAAGGAATTCTTATGTTGTAAAATGCCACTCTGTGTTTCACGGTTAACATTTGACCCCAGAGTTTCGGAGCCAGATAAGGAGCAACAGCATGGATATGTACCACTGGGCCTTGAATAGTTTTAAAATTGCAAAATCATTTTATAAATACATAAAGTATGAATGTAATGATAGCAAAGGAAATTCTTTGTAAAGTAGCTTTAGTGATAAGTTATAACTATAGAAAGTAGGTGTGGAACTAGAAATACACATTTGCATATTCATATACATTCTACATAATAAAAGTAATGATTAGAATAAATCCCATCTCTATTTTTTTTAGCTAGAGAAGAAGGGGATAAAAACATCCATGAGTAAAAAAGAGAGTTGTCTGGTTTGTGTTGAGTGGGCTTCAAGTCTGGTAGATGCCCACATGGACAGCGAATGGTAAAAGTTTATAGCATGTTGACTTGTTTTCTATTAAAATTAATATATGACTCTGAACACTGGTAATTGTTATGCTATTTACAATATAATAGCAGTTTGACAGTAAAAAGATTAATCCTATTGCTCCCTCTTTCATTTTCTTATTAAAAACTTTATAGTTGTGGAGACATCTCTGTGAAAAGACATAGGGGAAAGATGACTCTATTCACATAGAAGACCTGCCAGAGGCAGCCCCTGTCTTTCACATCTAAATTTTGAAATATCTACAATTTGAGGAAAGAGATAAGATCAAACCAACATCACCTTTGAGTATTCAGAACTTTTTTCTCCAGGTCCCAGCCAGAAGGCCTTTCTTTCTCTGTGAGAATATTTTTGAGATTCCAGATTTACAAATATCACAGCCCCATGGATGGCTTATATAAACTAAGGACGGCAGGGCAGCCTCAAAGCTGGTCGGACTGTACAAGAATATGTATGTTTCTCCAAAATCTAAATCTGGGTGAAATTTAGAAGCATACTGCATGTATGATTATTAGATCCATAACAATGATTCAGTGGGAAAGTTTTAGGCACTTCTCAGAGGATCGTGTGACAGTTTTAGAATTCAAAGACTGTGTTTCATGAGTGTTGAGACTTAAAATTCTGTCACTGTGCAAGACCTTTAAGACTTTGTTTGCTGAAGAAAAGGCATGAAATGTAAGGTCTACAAGTCACATTGTAACACTGCAGGCTGACCAGGTACTGAGGGACTTGATGCTATTTATTTAGCCATATTGTAATGCTCTTTCTAATCCTAAATTCACTCTTGCTGCTAGAATATTATTGAAATGGGACTTGTGAGATACACAGTCCATTTCAACAAAGAGCAATCTAATTCTTCCTTTACACATTCCATGCTGCCAGCTACACACAGGCTGGAGCACTCGGAAACTTCCAGAATCCTAATGGCCAAGAGGCCCCAGAGAGGACTGTAAGACACACAGTACAGACATGATGGAAAATGCATCTGAGGAGTGGTTTAATCTGTTCATTTGAGAGACTGCAGCATGAATGGCCCCAAGGGCTCACTTCCAAGTCAAGCAGCATTCACAGGCTGTGAGCAATCCCACTGAGGAAAAGCGATACATGTGCCTGGTATTGACTACAAATATTTTACTAGAAGTTGAGAAAAGGGCAATTGCCACTCCATTTTGACTTTTTCCTGGCTTTCATAGTCCCAGTTTCTCTCACATCAGAAAAGCGCATGATGATTTTATTTTATTTTACTTTATTTTATTTTAATGTATTTAGTACAGGGCTGCAGGGTCTCAGTACACAGATCAGACCCATAGTGGTCCTCCTGTTTTCAGCCTCCCAAGTGCTGGGATTACAAGCGCACACCACCACTCTCAGTCTCATTTGCCTTCTCAGCCTGTCCCAGGGTGGGGCCGTACACACATCAGGGATCGAACCCCAGGTCTGTGCCTGCCTAGATGATTTGATTTGAATCAGAATGTATTGGGCAAATTCAAAAGCTGGCTACCTCAAGTTGAAATTTACAATTCAAAGTAAAAGACATTTTGCATGTTTAAAATTCCCACACTGGGTTCACAATATGAGGAGTACATCTTTTGTGCTGTTTGTTCCTCCAAACACAAAGACTGGGGCTTTGTCATCCCTAGACAACACCTTATGTGTCATAGTGTGGCCTGCTGGGGACTCAGACACTCTCTTGGGCCAGAATTAGAAAACCTTGATCAAGATAAGAAACAAATGCACTGTCAGGCTTGGGCTATTCTTCACCCTGCAGTTGCTACTTATTCTCAAAAGGGAGAGAAAGCACCCTCCTGGCATCTGAAGCCCCTACAGAGGTTTAGAAACAGGGTCCTTCTGCCCCTGCGATTCCCAGGATTATGCACTTTACTTTAGAAAGCAACATTATGTCCTTTCATTATTGAATTTTCTATGAAAGTAAAAAATGCATTTATAAAATATGCAAAAATCTTAAGCATAAATCTTGTTACATTATCACAATTTGGTGCTCTTGTATCCATTACTTCCTGTGTTGCCTACACATTCTTCTCACCAAAGGTAACCACCACCCCGTCTTCTAATGACATCAACTAGCTTCATTTGACTTCAAACTTTGAATGAGTGGAATCACATAAAGCAGTTGGCTCTTACCCGAGCTTTTATTTTATTTTATTTTATTTTTCAATTCTTTTATTGTTTAAATTTAACAATGGTTATATTACATATTTTCATCATCGGATCAGTTTAGATTAATACATATAGGTATATAAGATTGATCAAACAACTAAACATTAACCTTTCTAAATCCACATTACTTTTTTTTTTTTCTTTTCCCCCTTTTTTTCTT
>PVJA010028460.1:0-27614 GCA_004027025.1 Myocastor coypus | reverse complement strand
TTTTTTTTTTTTTTTTTTTTTTTTTTTTTTTTTTTTCCTGACCAGCTAAAATGAAATTGTTTATTGTGTAGCACCCGCTTTTCATTCTTCATATGTACTTATCACACTTCCTTTGCCTTGTTTTACCTTGTATGCCTTCACTGCAGTAGATGTCTCATGAGAACAAGAACGTTGTCTGGTTTTCACCTGTGTCCCCAGTGCCTAAAAGTAGGAGTGACATTTCACAGCATCAATAAATGTGTTGAACAAAAATGGAAGAATTAAGTTTCAGATTGATGCGTCCGTAGTCTAAAACCGTGGCTGTTCAACTGTGTTTTGAAATTTTTATAGTTACACCTGGTTTTTAAGTATCTATACAATATGAGTCCAACCAGTGCCAAAGGAAATTTATAGCAGCATTTTTCAAACCTCTGGATGTTAGGTGCTCTTTACATACTTAAAAATTGTTGAGGAGGGCTGGGGAGATAGCTCAGTGGAATAAGTGCTTGCCTCACAAGCACAAGCTCCTGAGTTTGATCCCTGGTACCACCAAAAAAAAAAAAATAAAAAAAAAAAATAAATAAATAAATAAAACGTTGAGAAACCTTACAAACCTTTATCCAACTGAGTTATATCTGTCTGTATTTTTCCTGTTAATAATTAGCAAATCATCACAGAGAAAATGAAACAAAATTGTATGTGAACATAGTAATGTATTTTTCATGGAAAAATATTTATCAAAAAAATTTTAGTAGGAAGAGTGGTGGTGATTCATTCTTTTCATAAATCATTTTAAGGTTTGGCTTAATGGAAGATTCACACGTTACATATCTGTCTCTGCCTTTCAATTTGTTGGATATGTTTTTCAGCCTCTAGAAAAAAACATTTATACATTGCCTTTTCACTCAGTGTGAAAAGGCAAATAATGTTTGATGTTGTTATGGAGACACTTTTGCCCTTAAAGTTGCCCTGAAAGGGTCTCCAGAGCCCCATGGAGAGCCAGGACTTGTGGTGACTTAGAACATATGAGAGAGGGAAAAGCTGATGGCCTCAGTGTGGGATGCCGCAGCTGAACGTCCCTAAGCCTGGATGTGGAATCAGATCTTTGTTGCACACAAGTGGATGCTTTTCAGCTGTTCTGCAGCAGAAAATTGCTTCCCCACTGAAGCTCCTGCTGAAATGCAAAGGAACACTGAGAACTTGGAAGCTAGTGGTACTTGTCTTGTATTCATCATTTTCTTTCTTTCTTTCTTTCTTTCTTTCTTTCTTTCTTTCTTTCTTTCTTTCTTTCTCTTTTTCTTTCTTTCTCTCTTTCTC
The DNA here is from genome assembly GCA_004027025.1 of Myocastor coypus. NCBI lineage: Eukaryota > Metazoa > Chordata > Mammalia > Rodentia > Myocastoridae > Myocastor > Myocastor coypus. The sequence goes on along the minus strand of PVJA010028460.1, from coordinate 26,318 downwards.
TTTCTGAGACTAAACTCAGAAACTGGGGATTGAACTCAAGCCCTTGCCCTTGCCAGGCAAGTGTTTATTCTACTGAGCTATCTACCCAGCCCCTGTGTTGATCATTTTCTGATGAACAAGATTATAGCAAGCAGCTCACAGTATGAACACTGGACAGGAGTTCAGTGAGACAGGATCTTTTTATGTAGTGCAGGCTGGCCTTGAACTCACAGTGATCCTCCTGCCTTAGCCTCCCGAGCACTAGGATTGCAGATATGTGTCACCATACTGAGTAGCTCAGAAATTATGCAGTTGGAGAGGTCATTAAAAAATTGTCAGTGGCTGAGGAGATAGCTCAGTAGAATAAGGGCTTGTCTGGTAGGCGCAAGCTCCTGAATTCCATCCTTGGTACCATTAAAAAAAAAAAAAGGCAAGCACAGGTTTCTCTCTATGTCTTAAAATAGCAGAAAAAAAGTTCAAATGCAACTGCCTTGACTCCTGTTAGTGTACAGTCCCTACTTGGCTCTTGTAGGTTTTGGCTTCAGGTTAAATAAGTTGCATCTTCACCATCAGAATTACTTTGTGTCACGAGTGGTGCTATAGAAATTAAGGTGGAAACTGTCAGTGATAGATGACATGTTGTTCTATTCTTTTTAGCTTGGCTCTTTAAGAATGATTGTAATTCAGACCTCTGGGGAGTATTTTGTGCATATTGATATTTTAACTGCGAAGATAGTGGGTGGGAAGGTAGTCACAAGAGGTTAAGCATCCAGCGATATCCTGGTGTACAGGTGTGCCTCTAATGATTGGGTGCCTAACTCCCATGCTTGGAAGGGCTTGATCAGCCGTGCTGGCACTCTTCCCCACCATGAGCTGAAAGATTGATCAGCCCCAGTGGCCAGCGTCTTTCCTTTGGTCTGTCCACCCTTGTGACACGTGATTTCTTAGGCAACTCTTTAGTTAATGAGTGTTCTAATTTAGTCTCCCCATTAGGAATACCTACTTGTAAATTTTGAATTGTATATAGGCAAAAGTTAAGCTTTTTTTTTTCTTAAAGGGAAATTAATCTAATGGAATTATGTAAATCCACACAGGAAAAATAATAGATGGGAAGAATTACAGTGAGTTTTCTGCCATAGTCATTGCTTTAGGAAAAAAAATCTAAAAGCTATCTTGAGCTGCTTAAAATTACATGAACACATTTCCTTTTCAGTGAGGCTGTGGTTTTGGCCTGTTTTAACACTAAAGTGGGAGAGGTTCTAAATAATTGAATTATCATCCCTTTGAAGAGGTTTTCACTCTCCTCACTCCCAGCAGGGGACCTGGTTTGATGTTGGAGGAAAAGGGGGTTGAGTTTTGGCTTGGCCCTCTTGGGTACTGGAAATGTGGGCTTTAAGCAGCCATACTTTCTGTGTGGTGTCCCACAATCAGTTGCCTCAAGAACTCCCAGAAGATTTAAGTGTTTCTGGGGCCCCTGCTTCTTCAAGTGTGTTCCTGGCAGTGGTGACCATGTAAGAAATGTATTTCAAGCAAAGAAAGCACAGGATAAGAGCAGAGGTGCATCAAAACTTTGAGGAAGCAAAAGTAAATGTTTTCATTTTAGTCTTACTCAAAGTGGTAAAAATGAGTACTTAGTAAAGTGTAGATATTGTGCTGACTAAATTCTGTAGGTATTTAATTTATTGTTAACTCTAAAAAACATGAAAGAATGTCCTCCTCTTGTAAGCAAGGTGAGCTTCGGAGAAGCTTTGTGGGTGGTTTAGGCACATCCAGCTGGTCACCGATGAAACTGGAAATCACAGAGGCCTCCTCAGTCTGCTTTTCCAAGGGTCCCACCTTTTTAGCATTCATAAGCCAGTTTAGACATGTGGAGGGGGAGGGAAATGTTAAGGGGGAATGAAAAAGTAGCTTTATCAGGCTAAAGATTATATATTTTTTCTTGATCCAATTTTTCTTATGTGCTGACAAGGGCCCAGAGGTCTGTGTTCTCTACATTTAGTGGTATAAAGTTTACTCTAACTCATTTTAGAAGACAGTCACCTAAAAACAGTGTCAACTCATTTAGGCAACAGATAGAATGACACTACAATTACTTCAAACCCAGAGTAGAGTGCTTTTTGTGTTCCTGACACTTTTTTTCAGATCCTGGAATGCTATGGTGAGAAAGACAAGACAATTGACAGTGGTTACTGTCCTTGTGAGTTTGCAGGCTGCAAAGACAGTGAGAAGCATTAATGTTGGGAGCAGTTACTTCTTTCAAAGGTCTTTATGCTTCTTAACTCTAATTGACTTTTCACCCCCTTTGTTTCATTTAAGCAATTAGCTTAGATTGTAAATTTATTAGATTTGTATTCTGAAAACAAAATTATTTAAGAGTTACTCTTATTGGGGCTGGGGAGATAGCTCCGAGGCACAAGTGCCTGCTGGGCAAGTGCAAGGTCGTGAGTTCAAACCCTGGTCCCACAAAAAAAAAAAAAAAAGTTACTCTTATTGTCTCTGCAAGGCAAAGCTGGGGAAAGCAAGGCTTAGAGAAGCTCTGCTGTTTACCTGATGTGCTGCAGTAAGTGGCAAAGCTGGCGTTTGATGCTTTTGCCTGGCAGGAGGTGAGGACCATCCTCGACGCTACGGCGTGCCAGGAATAGGGACAGGATGATGGTCCTTCACACAAAAAAGCAAAGGCACTGAGATAATATCTAGGAGACTTTCATGGATTTGGGAGCTTTGAGGCATCAAAGAATGGAAGATTAGCAAAGGTTCTGGGCTGCTGGTGTCCTTTTGTAGGGGTAGAAGAGGGACAGTTTTTCTAGCAAGGCAGTTTGAACATGTGAGAGGCTCCTCTGGAAACATTTTAGTGCAGGTTGAGACCCTTCAGAAAGATCTTTTGGGGGGCTTCTGTTATCAGATAAGAGTCAGCATTATAGACTTTGCAAGATCCCTTCCAGTGTTTATTCTGTGAGCCTGTATTTTGAAAGGCCAGCATGCTCTGTGGTGGGAGTTGAGTATATTCTGTATTGGTCAGCTTTTTTCCCAGCAAGGGAATTAGGGAGAATAATTATCTCTTCTAACATAAACTGTGTCTTCATAGGTTGTGCAGGAGACTATGACAATATCCAGCTGACTTATATACACCATCTCTTTGCTACATGGTGTCTACAATTTTAAACCTTGGCATCTTCTAGAATTTCACTTTATCTCTTAGTGAAGAATAATATTAGCATTGAGCAATGCAACTGTGACAGGCACTGTACCAGGAACTCTTCAGGTTCTATCGTACCTTTTTGTTACAGCATATCCTTGAAATATTATACCCATCATTCAGCTAAAAAATTGAGTTTTATGTGTTGTGAGGTAGCAGTGGGTTAGTAATAGTGAACATAGGAACAGCTCATGTTCTGAGAACCATTCAGAGGCTCAAAACCACTGAGCTTGTTCTCCTGCATGTCAGAGATAGATTATCATGAAAAACAAGCCCTGAGTATTCCTATAGTGTTGGAAGTTTCAGTTATGCAGCTCCTGGCAGGTCGGTGTTGGCTTTGTTTTTCTTATAGGTGGTCCCCTGCCATTGTGTGAATGACATCGAGCTCTGAGGGCAGCTGCTAGGAGATTGTAGGCACAAATGGTCTGCGATCAGATAAAGAGCCCTCTGTCCCCGCTCTGCTTCTGAACAACAGGAAGTCTTCCTGAAGACTCCCAGGCCCATCACCCTGTGGGCAGCCTCCTCCCCTCCAATCCCAGAAGCCTGTTCTTTTGACTTTCCTGGCCTTTGTTTTTCTACCAAAACATCACTGATAATTGTACCAGAGCCTCAGCTCCTCCTCCTCTGCTTCCTTTGCGTCCTTAAAGTAGGCTAAGGAAGACCCTTACAAGTTTCCAGAAGAGGTTTCATCTCCCTGGTTCTTTGTGAAGGGAATCATTGCCTAATTCTCCCACTCTTTTTGGTTGTTTTAAATTGGGATCCTTGGCAGATTGCCTAGTTGAAGGATCATTAACTGGTGGATGTATTGGTATGAGTTTTTAGGGGAAATGTAAAATATGGCTAAAAGTTACTACCTACATAATAAGTACATTGGTAAAAAAGATGCTTATTTTTTTCTCTGACTTATGCAAGTCTTATATGTGGAAGATAGATTGAGAAATAGCACTTAAGAAAAATTAGGACAGAATTATACATAAAGTATAGCCATTCTCTATAATCTCACTACCCAGAAATAAGAATGCTTGCTAATTATCTGTGACTTGGGCATCTTGAACTCTCTGAACCTCGCTTCCCCAGTAATAAGCTGGGGATAGTGGTAGTCCCTCTCTCATAATGTGTAGTCTTCAATTTTCAGTAAGAAAATGTTTATAAAAGCTCTCGGCACAAAGGTGGACATGATAGTGCTTGACAGATGTTAATTAATGTAGTAAGAAATGAAAGTTATACAGTGTCTTGCTGTAGAAACACAGTGTCCAGGTATCTGTTGAAAATACTAGCTGTGGGCAACATGGTTACATCATAGTTTGCCATTCTGTTGCACAATATTGTTTGTGTTTCTTTTCCTTGAGGGCCTGAACCTTTCTGCAAGATATTGAAATCTTGCTGAAATGAAAGTTCAGAAGACAGCAGTCACACTGCTCTAAGTAGGACTGATCTCTCCTGCGGATGAATGCCCATTTAAAGGGCAAGCCTAGAAAGAGTATGCATGTTAGACACTGGAGGAGAGCCTATTCCTGTTGTCTCTTCACATACTCACTCTATTACATTTGGCAATTTCCCAGTGTCCTTCTGGGGAGGCTTATGTGTACATGCACAAATTTGTTCTGACTCAAACTTAAAACAGATTATTTTCCAATAGTTGATTCAAAGGCTGAGAATGTAGCTTGATGACAGAGTACCTTTGTGGTCTTCAGTACTAAGAAAAATAATTTTGTGCATTCATTATGTACTCTAGCCTGTTTTTTCTTCACTTCAATTACTATCACTATTGGACTGAAGGTATAGCTCAGTGGTAGTGCTTGCTAAGCATGCATAAGCTCTGGGCTTGATCCCTACCACACACTCAGACACTTGCACTCCCAGAAGTGTGCTTTCTGGTCCTTTATGATAAAGCTTTTAAGTCTAAGCTCATGAGGGAAATGTTAATGCCCTTGGTATCTTCTGTTGGCGCCACCTTTGTCGATGTTAAAATATTTTGACTTGCCTTTAGCTGTAACGTCTAGATAGGAAGCAATAACTCGGTGCTTGACATGACTCTACAAAGCAGTACTTGACAGACTGTTGTCCCTCTGCATGCCCTTCATGTGCCTTTCCTGCAGGTTTAGAGATGCTGACTCTTGTTGAACAGTTTATTCTGTATTCTCAGCTGTTGTCTCCCTCTCTAAATAAGTTTGTGTCCAATGAAATGCTTTTTATCTCTCTTGCAGTACCTGGGTTGTTTGGGGTAAAAAAAAAATTTCTTGTAGCATCTCACAAGTAGGGAGCTAAGTGGTTTGCTTTTGGCAGTTGGATTTCTGCTAAGGCAGGAGGATGCTTCCTGAAGTTTTCTGCTGATTATTGTTACCTAATTCTTCCAAATGAAAATCTGGCACTGAGAAAGCAGTTAAAGAGAATAGTTTTCATGTCGCCTTGTGGGTTTGTTTTTGGGGGGTGCGGGGGTGTCAAATGATTTCTTAGAGAAGATCCTGAATAAATAGATGGGAAATGGCATTTAAGGGAGTCTAGTTCAGTGGGAGGGTTTTGGGGTAACTTCTGTTAGCCCTTGCATTTACACGACAGGTGGCTAGAGAATTAGCTGCAGTCCACACGAGCACTTAGTCTTCCCACATAACTGAGTTTGTTTTTGTAAATGTCAGTTTAGCTTTTTACAATTGGCTCCCACTCCTCAATATTTATGGCCCTGATGAAAGCTGTTTTTATGAATCACTTCAATATTTTTGTTGATATTTATGTATGTGTGCTTAATGATTTGTTGGCTGTGTAGAGATTGCTTGGAACTTAGAAGCATTTTCTAGGGCTGCCTCTGGCTCACTGAGTGTTCTGGTCAGGGAACCTTATTATTCTTACCCAAATACTGAAGGGTTTGGGCCAGGTGCTATTACATGGATCTTTCTTTCTCTGGAAGTTTTTCTTCCTGAAGAAAATACATTTAAGTAGCATTTGGGTCAAGTATGTACAGTTGACTTTTAAAGGCCACTGGGGCTCTGTGGTTGTTACAGATTTCCTTTTATTAATGTCATTTGTTGCTTTGGTATCTTGAGCCAGTCTGGATGGCCTTGCCAGACTAAGCTTTATACCAGGTGTTTCCTTGTGACTTAACATTCCCTGAGGCAAGCTGAACATGTTAATGTTTCCTAAGTCAGAGTTTCCAACTCCTTAATCACTGCAAAGTTTTTGGCTGAGTTCCCTCCAGTCTTTATATTCTGTGTTTATTATTGAGAGTACTCAACTTGTAGCATCTGATTCAGGTGTGGCCTTGTTAGAAATAAATGTTGTTGTGGTGGAATGTGCTGAAATTAAATAATATATGGGGAAAATATTGTTCAATATGTCCTTACGTGGCTCATGGAATTGCCTGCCTGTCAAATTCCTGTTTAAATTTGACTTTAAGGTGCGCACTTCGGAAACTTGAGCTAAGCGGACTCTTCATGACTTTCTTCCTCTCTTTAAGTATTTTTTTCCTAACAGTTTTATATGTTTAACTTTGTTTAGGATTTTTCGAGAAAGACATGTCTGACAAAATGTCTAGTTTCCTACATATTGGAGATATTTGTTCTTTGTATGCGGAAGGATCGACAAATGGATTTATCAGCACCTTGGGGTAAGAGCATGTGATTTTTCCTGTAGCAAGATGTATTTAAGACATAACATCTTAAAAAATATGATTTTAAGAGAAAAGGAAGAGGATGTGAATAGATAGAAGATGGTAAGGGTGGGAAGTGGGGGAGAGGATATGATCAGACTGTTATATGCATGTGTGAAAATGTGATGATGAAACTTATTATTCTGCTTAATTAGTATGCATTAATAAAACCCTGACTTTTCTAAGATAAAAAGCTTACCATTTTCTCAGCTTTTTCAAAGCAGTTGAGATCCCAAATACCAACTCCCATGTTAGCTAAGTTTAACCTCTTATACAAAAGCACTGCCTTTTGTCAAGTTTGAGAGAACAAGATGTCATTAGTTAGGACTCTATTAATTCAAATTCATTATAATTCACTCTTCATACGAAAGGAGGAAAGTGCCAAGAATATGGACTAAAACTTAAAGATTAATGTTTAAAAATCCAAAGAAGTATTCCATAGTTTTGTAAAGCTCTTTTCAAACAGTACCTCAAGTGTAATATAATCAAAGACAGTAACTTCTTTGATGCTTATCTCTTCTGTGATGCAGAACCTATCCTACTATGCAATTACTGAACGTTCCCAACTGTGCAATGTTCAATAAATCAGAATTTTGTTCATTTGTTCTTTAATTTTTATTCCTCTTTTCAGGATATAAATATGTTCTGTCATATATTCCTTTGATTATCTTCTTCCTTCTCCTCCTACTTCTATTGTGTAGGAGAGGAAATGAAAATGAAGTAGTCTAAAAGGCAGAAGCAGAATGAGGCTGAAGTTAGTAGACTCCAGAACAGTCAGCAATGGTCTTTACGGTCTGTAGGACAAGGGAGTTAGGACTGCAGTGAATTTGGAAAGAACTGCTTTGAAATAAATGGACAGGGCAGTAGACCAACAGCTTCTCCAAAAATCTTATTCTCTAAGCAACTCGAATCTCTCCTTTAATTGTAATTATTTGCAAAACTTGTTTGTTTTCTGGTATTTGGGCAGAGTGAGTACTCCCAGTAATTCTCAGGTTGCCCCACCCTTAAGGAAGAATTTATTTTAGATTCAAGATTATATCTCAATTAGAAGTCCGGTGCCTATTCATACTGTGTGAAAACTTTGTTCTCAAATGTCTGCCAATAAATAAGTCATCTGTAACCAATGCAGTGATGCTTTCTACATTTGTTCTCTGCATTGTAGATCCCCATCAATTTACCTTCTGTAGCTTTAGCAAATAGGCTTCTTTTTTTTTTTTTTTTTTTTTTTTTTTTTGAGACAGGGTCTCGCTATGCAGTTGAGGCTGGCCTTAAGCTCACTTTTGTAGCGCAGGCTGGTCTCGAACTCGCACCAATCCTCCTGCCTCAGCCTCCCAAGTGCTGGGATTACAGGCGTGAGCCACCACGCCCGGCAAGCAAATAGGCTTCTTGTACTGTCCTTTTTTTCTTCTTGTCTGTTTCTTTTCTATTTCTGTTCTCCATGGTTGAGTTTTTAACCCTCTTCTTATTTTTCAGCCGTGACTACAGTAATATACAGCAGTGGTAAGCACTATTTGAGCCCACAGGTATTCACTGTGTGCCAGACATTGTACTAAGTCCTGTGTCTGTGACATACTCCAAATCCTTAAACACCTCTTCGTGGTGGGCTCCTGTGTCATCACTGGGTATGGAGGCAGCACCCTGCTTTTGAGAGGTGCAGTAACTTACTCAAGCTTTCATAGCTCAGGAGACTTGAGTCATCATAGCTAAGGGTCCTAATGGTTACTCTTGGCAGGGAGTTCCTCCCTACCCTGGCTTCCACCCTACCCACTACATCTGCCCATAGCCCTGTCTGGATACTCTGTCAAGCCTCAGACCCATCACTCGTCCTTCCTGGGCGTCCTATTCCCCTAGTCACCCAGGCTGTGTTGCATGAAAGTCACGTATGGAGTCCCACTAAACTCCCTACTGAGCTATTATACTCTTGAATCTTGGTCCCCCCTTTTACTTCAGCCTCTTCCAGAATATCCATTGTTCCTTTTTTCCCTCTTACAATACAGGAGGTTGACCGTGTGGGTACTCTATCTTTAGGCTGCATCTCAGTCTCTTTTTATTTTGAGACAAGGTCTCACTGTATTGCACAGGCTAGCCTCAAACCTTTAGTTCTCTCATCTCAGCCATCCAAATAGTTGCAACTGTAGTACACTGCCATCCCCAGGTAGAGCATCCATTAAAAATGCCTACAACGCCAAACTCTTTGCCTTTCTCTCAGTGTTATAAATCAATTGACCAGGATTTCTCACCTCCCATTATAAAGTGCACTAAGAATACAGACTGAATATTTAATATAGTACCTTGCATTTGTCGTAAGAGGCACCATAAATTGATGGAAAAAATACTCCAAACTATAACAAATTAGGTAGGAGAAGTTCCATGGTCACTTGGAAAATGAGCCAGTTATTTTCAATACCAGTTTTAAGAATTTGGACACATCATATAACTTCTTCAGGTCTCACAGTTCCATCATCCATTCAAAATAAGATTTGTAGGGTTTTTTTTTAAATGTATTGTGCAAGTCAGATGGACCAGTTAAGATTTTAAATATGTGATTTGGAACTCATTGTTTTGTACTTTCTTCAATGATTGCTTATGAAGCTCTAAGCTCTCTCTTACCTCTGCATTTGCGCTGGGTTCTTGCCTTATGAAAACTCTCTGCACTTTGTGCTCCTTCCTCTTTCTACTCTTCTAATAATTCCAGTATAACTTTTCTGTCTGCAGCTTTTCATGTGATCTCAGGCATGCTTTGTTTTTGACCGTATTATTTTATTTCTTCTGCTATAGTGCTTAGGCTGTACAATCCTTACTGGTTTGCTTTTAGGGCTGCAACAGTAACCTTGAGTGCCCTAGGAGCTGACATCTGGCTCATCTTCACGTTCCAGTGTCTGGCATCAGTTGACTAATCAGCTGTGATTAGTTGAATACATTGACTCTTTGCTGTGTCTTAACTTAGCTGTGACACATGTTGTGCCCAAATATGAGTGTGGTTCAGGATAAAGGAGCCCAGATAATTGTAGTTCAGTAGAACCATTATGGAAGCAGAACTTACGGTGTTTGAATTATGTTTAAGTCTATGTGTAGGAGACCTCCATTGTAAATAGATCCCTAGCAGATGACTATGGCAGTCTAAATTATACACAGGGAAAGCCTCAGGATATTTGATTTTTACATGGTGCTTAATGTTTTATTTTCCATACTTGGTTTGATAAAACATTTCTGTCTTCTTTGCAGCCTGGTTGATGACCGTTGTGTTGTGCAGCCAGAAGCTGGGGACCTTAATAATCCACCTAAGAAATTCAGAGGTAAGATGGTGGCTTTTCTGGAGTTGTCATCTCAACCCACTTGAAAATTCATAAAAGGCACCACTGTGTGTATGTGAGGTTTGGTTTTGGTAAACAATGATTACTTAATGCTGCTTCTTCAAACTACGATTTCAATTCCAGGCTTTATAACTTCTTGAAAAATATGTAGATTTAGTGTTGGTGTGAAGACTGGCCTAATTTTTATTAGGTCCTTTATTTGTCTGTCAAATGCCTATTAATGTACCAGTTCAATAAAGTTCTTTAGTTGTGCAGAATTATTTCTCCAAACAAAGAAGTTTTGTGGATCCAGTTGCAAGGAATATTTGATATCCCAGTGTATCTTCTTGATCACATGCTTGCTTTTGAGTTAAGAGATAGACAGCAGCTTACCTACTGGTGTTGGCTTTCTTTCTGAGCCTCTTATCTTTGATGTCTTCCTTGAAAGTTAACTGAGTTTACCAGAGGAGGCATTTAACATATAGCTGCTATATTTGGTGGTAAACACTTTATTTTTGCTTTTTGTTGTAGTCATGGTAGTTAATGACTCTCAGATGTACCCATACATTAGAATTATCTGGGGAAGATGTTGCATTAAATGAATGCTCAGGGTGTTACTTTAAAGCAAGTTAATCTCCACTGAGATAGGGCATTAGCATTTTGAAGGTCTCTCATATTTGTGTGTGTGTGTGTGTGTGTGTGTGTGTAGCTAAAGTTAAGAACCCACTGAGGTATTTGACTCATGGCTGCAGTCCCAAAGGACTCAAGTCTTGCCATGTAGATTATATCATTTTAGTTATGAGATTTTCTTGTTGAATGATTTAGGAATTGACTTTTTGGACAAAAGCTAAAGAAGTAAAGTTAGAGTAAAATAAAAGGCAGATGATTGGTGTTGAGCTGCATCCCAGTTGGCATGAGATATCAGGTGAACCTGTTCACTTGGTGATTAGGGGAAACTATTATTTACAAAAGACTTGTTGATGTATGTAGTCCCTGGGAACAATCTATAATGGGAATCTGAGGTAACTGTAGCCTCTGCTTGCCTTTTTCTTCCTTCAAAATAAAACTTTGAGTACATGGGCTATGAAGGATTTGACCCAACCATAATAATGCAGTCTCTCAGAGAATTCATTCTTCACTCCATGATTAACTCCACTCCTCATTTTACTGAGGATGCTGCCTGCATTGTTAGCTCAGGGAATCATTACCTGGGGAAGGGATTCATGGGCTGAGTGAAGTATTTCTTCTGGGGCCCTGTGGCTGGGGAAGAATGGAGTAGAAGTCTGGTTTTCAATTTTTGGCTGCACAAAGAAAGTACCTATATATCTTTTTAAAATACTGATCTCAGAGTTCTCCTCCAAAGGATCTTGACTTAATTGAGCACTGTGATTTTGAAAGTTTGCCAGCTGCTTCTATTATCTGTGGGAGGTTAAGAAGTGCTGCTAGTAGTGATGAACTGTGAACTATCAACTTCATTGCACAGGAAAGAGATAGGCTTGACTTTTGCATCAGGGAGCAAGAGGTGACATGTATACATTTCACATTTTTGTGGCCAGCACAGTTAAACTCTTAGTCGTTTTTAAGTATACACTATATTGTTGCTCTTTGTAGTCACCGTGTTTGTAAGTAGTTCTACTGAAGTTATTCCTATCTAAATAAAATTTTATCTTTGACTACATCCTCTCTGTCTTCCAGCCCATTCCAGCCATTCATCACCCCTATTGTAGTCTTTGCTTCTACTAGTTCAGTTCTTTAAGATTCCTTACATAAGTGAGAAAGTACAGCATTTGTCCTTCAGTCCATTGCTTTTTTCACTTAACATAATGTAATGCGGTTGTTATCCGGAATGAGGTAGTGACTGAATACGCATTTAGAACATTCAACTAAATAGTACCATAGCAGGGGAAGTCAGAAGTGAGATACGTTCTCCTAGCACTAGTGTAAAAGTGTCTCATGCTGGGATGTATAGCTGGTGGCTGATTTGAAGATAAAAGCAACAGTCTGACTGATAGAGGCTGTTTGGAAACAACCAAAGTTCTTGTGTGGCCTGGCTTGGTTTTACTGGTGGTCACTTGACAGTAACTTGATTTGTTGACTGCGTTTCTCAATAATTCAAAAATAAGGTTTTCTAGGTTGTGAGCTGCTTTGTATTTATGAGAAAATCTGGTTCAGAAAAGCTTGTGCTGCAGGCTGTGTGGATGTGGGTCAGGGCTTCCAGAAGTTGTGTGCAGAAGCAGGGGTCCTCTTCCCAGGTGAGAAAACCAGGCAGGTATAACTGAGCCAGGTGCTACAGTGCTGGAGAGGTTGATTCCTTTACCATGACTTGGGCAGTGAGCATTTAAGGTTTTTTCAAACCATCCATTCAACTGTATATAGCATACTTAAAAAAATTTTTCCCTAAAATGAAGAAAAAGATCTCTCTTTTGGAAAGGAGTTTTGGCTTTTCAGATGTAAGTGTTTTGAAGTGAAAATCATTTTAATGTTTAGAAGTTGTGCATTGGGAATTTGGAGGCATTTCTCGTCTGTTTCCTTGCAGTGTCATTGCACCTTGGAGTTTTAACAAACCCATGTGGAAGAGAGAGGTGTTGGCAAACAGCCCAATGGAATGGAGTCTTTATCTAAACAATCTGCAGAGCTACATTTAGTCATTTGGGTTTGCTCTTGCTTCCATTGTTTCATTGCCAAATGATTTTCTATGTCGAGAACCATCGTAACCTGTTCTTAAGTAAATGGAATGCAAGGCCAGTTGATGCCGTGCTCCCCATGACTTCTGACTCTGGAGTTATTTTACTCAGCCTTGCTGGTTAAAAATGTACGTCCTTGAATCAGGCTCAAACACAAGGTACACTGATTCTTACCTGTGTAACCCTGAACAAATTACTCGACCCTGTGAGCCTTCTTGGATTTCTCATCTGTAAAATAGAACATGATAATACTCTCTACCTCCTAAAGCCATCATGAAGATTAACTGTGTGTTAAGATTTTAGTACTTGATGTAATCCTGTCAGTTGTAAAAACATGGAGGGACCTGGAGGACATTATGTTAAGTGAAATAAACCAGGCACAGAATAAATACCTTATTCATACATGAAATTCTAAAATGTTGATCTTGTAGAAATTGACAGTGGATTGTGGTTGCCAGAGACTGGGGAAAGCAGCAAAGGAGAGCAGGAGAGAGATGGATTAATGGGTGTGAATTACCGTTAGAATTACCGTTAGGAGAAAGAAGCTTTGTTATGTCCTATTGCACAGTACAATAACTGTAGGTAATAATGTTCTCCTCTCTCTCTCTCTCTCTCTCTCTCTCTCTCTCTCTCTCTCTCTCTCTTTCTCTCTCTCTCTCTCTCTCTCTCTCTCGCGCACGCGCACTCTCTTGTGCTCTCTCGCTCTCGCTCTCGCTCTTGCTCTTGCTCTTGCTCTTTCTCTCCTTCTCTCTTAGTGACCTCTCATAGTGACAGGTCCTTACTATGTAGTTCAGGATGACCTTAAACCCATTATGCAACCTAAGCTGGTCTTGAACTTGTGGCAGTCCTCCTGCCTCAGTGCTGGGATTATGGGTGTGCACTGTCATGATTGGCTTGTATTGCATTCTATATTTCAAAATAGAAGAAAGACTGAATGTTTTCTTTTCATTTTTTTTTAATGTGCCCGGTTTAGCCCATCCTGGGGACAGGGCTGGTGCAACATGTGGTACCAGGGATCGAACCACAGCCCCTGTGCTTTTGCTAAGCTTGCCTAAGCAGGCGCTTTAGACTACTGAGCCATCTTGCCTGCCCAAGACTGAATGTTTTCTACAGGAAGAAATTAGTGATAAAGCACTGTGGATGTATTTCAGTGGTCAAGGGCTTGCCTAACACCCATACATGAAGCCCTGAGTTTGATCACCAGTATTGCCAAAAACTAAACAAAAGAAATAATAAACATTTAAGATGATGGATATGCTAATAACTCTGATTTAATCATCATGAACTGCATACATGAATTGAAACCTCCTGAAATATATATATATATGCTAATTGTGTGTTAATCAAAAATTAAAACAAAAAAATTAAAAAGTAAAAATTTATTTATTTATTTATTTATTTTTTTGTGGGACTGGGGTTCAAACTCACGACCTTGCACTTGCCCAGCAGGCACTTGTGCCTCGGAGCCATCTCCCCAGCTCCCTAAAAAGTAAAAATTTAATGCTCAGTATATTCAGCCCTTAGTTAAGGGCTCAGTAAGCTTCACTTAGTGTTTGTCTTTTCATTCCAAGTAGGTAGAGCTTAGTATACTTTCAAATGGTAGTGGATGGGGGCCCGGAAGGATGGCTCCGTGGTCTAAAGCGCCTGCTTAGGAAAGCTTGGGCAGCTGCAGGGACCCCGGTTCAATCCCCGGCACCACATGCTGCACCAGCCCTGCCCTCAGGGCAGGATGAGCTGGCCATAAAAATAAACAAACAAACAAACAAAAGTTCTGAAACAAAAAAATAAAAATAAAAATAAAAAATTCTTAAAAAAATGGTAGTGGAAGGGAAGGAGTTATGTTAGAATTCTTTAATGACATGAGAATAAGTGTACAGTGTAGTGATACCCCATTTATCTTTAAATGCTTTGTAAGTAAGAGTACACATGGAACTCCTGGGCCTAGATTTGAGGCCATTGCTGCCCTGTGCAAACTGAGTGACCTTGAGGGAGTATGTAATTTTTCTGAGCTTCTTTCTTCAAATATAAAATGCTGGAAATAAGTCTTTCCTTACAAAGACAATAGCGTTAGAAATGATACTGAAAAAGCCTAAGTACTTGGGAAATAGGACTTGCTCAGCACTTAGTAGCTGTATCTTTTCCAGTAGACACAGAACTTAAAAATTGAACCCACTTGTTTTTCTCTTGTGGATAAAAGCCAATCTTAAAAATAATTTTTGAAAAAGTTTCTTTGAATGTATCTCCTGCCTTTAAATTTGTCTAAAGGAAAAAAAAGAAAAAAGATTGTCTGCATGTCTGTTTCACATAAGTCAAATCTTTTTCATCATCCAAATGAATTTTTGACAATGTCATTTTCCTCTTTGATGAGGAGGGCAGTGATACAGAATAATTTTGTAGTAATTTGGTATTTATTGGCTTTGCCTGTAAACCTGAAAGAACAGGGAAGAGAAGCATCCATCAGGTTGAAACCTGGAACAGAAACTTTTTGGTTAGTGAATTTCTTCCCTAGATTGTCTTTTCCTCTTTCCACGCCTACGCAGCATTACAAGATGCTAAACATAAAAGGCATCTAAGGAAAGAGTAACTGACAGCAGTCTATTTCCGTTTTGATTCCAAAATCTCTACCATTTTAAGTGTAACCTCTGGGTGGTTGGACTAGAAGAAATAAGAGAATCTGAGCTTTTGAGAAATATTATAAGCTTTAGAGTTGGTTATACCACTTGTTATATAATCATTTTATTTTATTTCACTTCATTTCATTTCATTTTATTTATTTTTGAGACTGGGGCAGCAGCAAGCTCCTGTCCTTAAAGCCCAACTTTCTCCATTCACTTTAAGACACAGCCAGGTTCTTAGGTCATAGATGTCATCTACTCTGGCTATAGCAGATTTTCTAGCCCAGCTTTCTTGAAAGCTATCCTCATTGGCAGTCATTGTTTTAGCTGTTGCTAGGCTAGAAACCCCCCTAGCCCTGCAAGTCAGTGAAGGAATGATCTTATAGCTTACTTAGTTTTTAAATACCTACGTGGAAAAGTGAGATCCTAACTTAAATTTCATTTCCTCTTTTGATTCTAATCCATGATGGGGGCCTTTCACAGTGAGGATAAGGAAATTAGTTTATGTCTGTCTTCTTAAGGGAGAAAAATCACTATTTGAGAGACTTGCCAAGCATATGTCTTGGGATATATTGAAGGTTTTGGATATGTGTGTAGCTGCCTTGTGGGAGAGTCTCTTGCAACTTGTTCTGTTCACAAAAGTCAATTCAAATTTAATAAAAAGATTACCATTTTTTTATAATTTTCATTTCAGATTTACCACCTTATTTCAATCTTGCACCAACAAACTCCATTTAAAGGGAACAAAGCTGTAATTTAAACTGATTCCTTGGGCAGCACAGAATGCTCCCTGAGTGTTACACAATTGGTGGGGCTCGTGCCTGCTGCTTGATTATGTAGGAGTCCCACACACCATAGCATGTCCTCGCTTGAGTCCTGCCTACTTGCTGAAAGCTGGGAGCTGCACAACTGAGGGCTTGCAGTATTCTGAGCATGGCTCCCTTGGATGACCTAGTCCATTCTTTTGTGAACGTTGGAGCTTCCCATGGACAGTGGACTGCAGACCCTGTTTTATATTCATGCACCCTTACAGTAAATTGCTAATGAAGAGTAGTTTTCAGCTCTGTATGCATAAAATGCTTTCAGTGCAAGAGATACGTTTGTCATCTAATTATATCCCAGTAGTGCTATTGTGGTTTCTTCCATTCATGGCAAAATAGATTTGGAAATCTCAACAAGTGTAATTGGGTCATATTGTCATATTGTTATACAGTTCTCCTGACAGCACCATGTAGTGCTTGATTAAGGACTTTTCTTTTGGCAGAGGGTTTTATAATCCTGTCTTCAGAGCATTGATGAAGATGTGTGGTGAATCACTTGAGCTTATGATAACTGTTTCTCTCTTATTTGACAAGTGAGGAAATTAGAGAGATTTAGGAAGTCTGCTGAGGTCACAGAGCAGTGTTGGGTCAAAGCTGGAGTTTGAATGTGCCGTGAATTTCTACCCGTACTCCTGGGCCATGTATTAAAAGAATTTTTTGTTTCATCTCCCTCTGATTAATAGTAGCCTGTTTCTGTAAATAAATAGAAATAATGCCTAATATAGCTCTTACTGTGGTTAATTTAATCTAATCTATATGGTATATTTTATATACATTGATTTATTTAACCTCCAAAGAATCCTATAAGAAAGTTACTTTTTATGAATAAGGCAACTGAAATGCAAGATTTGAGTATTTGGTCCAAAATCACATGACTGTAAGTAATAGAGCCAGGATGTGAATCCAGATAGTTGGACATCAGAAACCCTCCTCTTCACACCTACTCTACACAAAATTGCCTTCACATAATAAGGCTTCAAAATAATCCAAGACAAAACTACTGGATTTCTTAATCTCCTCTAAGACACATGAGATACATCATTTTGAGGTGCATTAAGCCAGTTTCTATACACTGGTGATGTGTGCTGCCAACTTAACCTTGAGTGTAGTTTTTATCACAGCTGTCTTCTATTTTTGTCTCCCTGGATCGAATTTGGTGCACCTGGAGGGACTACGGCTTGCCCTGCTCTGCTGGCCCAGTGCTTGGCGTAATGTTTATTCTTAGTGTAGAGGCTGGTTAGAAGGCAATTAATTTTCTTTCTGATACTGTTTTTCACTTCCAAGTCCTACTTCTGTTTTTGCGGATGCCATTTTGTCAACTGGCTGCTTATACTGCTTATACATTTACTGCTGCCTTTATGGTATTCAATTTCTTTCCAAACTATCCAGGTCTTGTAATTTTGTAAAGGGTTGTCTTCTCCCTGAAAAATGATCTTTTACTAGTTCCGTGTTGTGGTTGATAAAAAGTCCCATGGGTTTAGAAGGCAGCTGGATCATGGGGATATTCATCATTGGATTCACTCACTGATGAGTTCACTAGCTGAATGTAGTGTGAGGAGGTGGTTCATCTTGGGGGTGGGTCACTGGGAAGAGATCTGGAAAAGTATATTTTTATTCCCCACTCTTCCCTTCTCTTTCTCAGTTTCCTTTCTGATCATGCCTTTCAGTCATGTCATGGACTGAAAAATAAATGTCTCCTTTAAGTCAGTGGTGGTGAATTTATAAAATGTGTCTCAGCCAGTTGTTTCTTTCCATTGAAAGCTCTGAAAGGTTCACCATGACTGCCTTAGGTTGTGAATATTGTATATTTTGTTCAAGCAATTGGTTTTGGCACTGAGTATAGTCATTGCTGTAACTATACCTAACAATGTGGTATAGAAACCTCTGGAACTGGTTTGTAGGGGGAGTTTAGAAAGTTTTGGAGATGCCAGCTAGAGAATCCCTGGAAAGCTATAAGCTGAATTTGATGTTGGGGTTGTTCCATTATGTAATTTACAGCCAGGTACCCTGAACTCATAAAGGTTGAAGACCCAAGATGAACCTAGGAGTTGAACCCACATCTGGAGGATTGCACAGTATCTGCAAGTAAAGTGAATTCATAGAGTTGTGCTGGCCAGAATATATCTAGAGTCTCTTATCCTGAATCCCAAATTTAAGAGACACATTGCTCAAAGGGAATAAAGTTAATGGAAGGCTCAGGAGGAGGCTAAGTCTCAAATTGATATCTCACATGACATTTTATAATAGCTTCAGCATGAGACCTCTTCATTTATTTCTGTTTGTTTTACTGTTCTTCTGAAGTGAGGGCACTCCTAAAGCCCACCCTTCCCTGATGACAAAGATCTCAAGATGTTGCTGCTTAGAGTGCCTTGGTGGCTCTCTGTGTATATGCTGGATAAAAGATATACTGTGTGCTGCAGACCACAGAATGCTATATGGGTCTCCTTGCCTTGTTAGCCTCATTTTCAGTCCCCACTCCATATTCTTTGCTCCATCAGGCTGACTTCCTCCTGGCAGTCAAGATATACAGACTGAGAAGTTATTCATGTTTCTTTTCTCTCACTTTATCTCTCTACCCTGTCAGTGCTCTCTGAATCTCCAGTCTTTTAAATCCACTCATCCTTCAAATCTTAGACTTGTATGGGTCATCTTTGCTAAGTCTATGCATGCAGATCTATTCCCCTTCCCTGTGCTCAGATTTTAAACCAAATTCTGTCATTTGACCCTCAGCTCTGTTCTTTACTGATCATATCACACTGAAACATATTGTTTAGCTTTTCAGTGCCTCTATTTCCTCCTCTTAAAAATGAGGAAAAGTATGTGGATCACTGGGGTTTTGTGAGGATTAAAAAGTTCACCCATGAAAAGCACTTTGTGTAATACCAGGTCCATATTAAACAGTATGACCCTGCCAATTGCTGATTTTAGATTTTTAAATGTTGCTGCTTTTGACTTAGCACTTACCCCATTTCATTAATTGTGAGGTCAGAAACCATGTCTGTCTTCCTATAGCTTTCCACAGACCAGGCATATAGTAAGCACTTAGACATTTGTGGAAATATTAAAGACAGGCTTCCTAGGCACTGCTTCTGAAACTTTCATATGCTTAAAAACCTCTTGGGGTCTTGTTAAAATGCAACTTCTAATTCAGTGGGGTGAGGATGAGACTTGATACATACCATATTTCTAACATGCCCTCCTGCTCCTGTAAGATTCAAGGAGTCACTTGTAGTTGTCTTCACTTGTTTTAGGGCTGTCATAGAAGATGCTTTTCTGAGTCCAAAATTAGAAAGAGGGCTAATATATAAGTTTTAGATATAAGAAATTTAATTCTAGTTGTACACATACATTATTACTCAGGGAAGAGTCCTGTTTCAAATTATTGAGTTTCCCCTGGTTCAAATGGCATTGACCATCTGCTGGGGATTTCAGAGAAAGGGTTTCTGCTCTGGGACAGGGGTTAGGTAGATGATCCCATATGACAGTGTGTTTTCCCACCAAAGGACACAGCTGTTCCTTCTGTTTTGGCTTCCGGTGAAAACCCTAAGTTGGGGCCATTAGGTCAGCAAACAGCTGGGGAGAGTGCACATCTAGCACTGAAGCTGAGAAGCTCTCAGGAAACCAAATGTGTTCAGTCTACTTGGTGAAGAACATTGTAAAGGAGTGGGGAGAGGGACTTACTCAATATTTCATAAGTTGAATAAATAGAAAAGGATAAAAGCTTTTCCATAATTAAAGTCCTGCTGTATGTAACAAGTAGGTAAGACACAGTACTGTAGGGCACGGTGCTCAAGATCCAAGCTCCTGCTTTGTCTCTGACCAGGTAAGTAGCTGTGGATGTTACCTAACATTGAAGCCCTGGTTTTCTCACCTGTTGGAGGCAGTAGTTAATAATAGTAGTTGATGGGATTGTTTTAGGATGAGATGGTGGGTATGTGATAGTTAACTTGCATAGCACAGCCTTAGCACTCAGTGTATAGTAGTTGTTGTGACTGAATTTGTAATTAGCAGCTTTTAGGACATCTCCTAGTTAGATCAAGTATGGCTCTTGCCACTTTGTAAAGTACTGGTTATGCCTGTTTTGAAAATTCAGACCAGGGAGTAAGTAAAGATGTCCTTAGGCAGGCTCACTTGAACTGTCTTGAATTTTTTTAGATTTTGTTGGTTGTGACTGACAGTCAGGAAGGCATTCTAAATCCTGTAGCCTTTGCAAGAAAAGCTATCAGGCCTTTTCTTTTTCTCCCACAAGTCTTGAACAGCTTCAGTAACTGATGGTTCATTTGCTTGAGATGGCAGTCTTGCCTTCTGTATAGAATTGCAGGCCTTGCTGGGAAAGGAAGTTGTGTTTATCTTACCCTAAACAGCAACCTTCTGAAACCCTTGACATAGGCCAGGAAGACACTGCCAGTCTACCCTTTCCCAAAGGCCACCCCTCCCTCCTTGATGCTGTGTGCTTTTCACTAGAAGGGAGAGGTCTCTGCCAGTGAGCCTGTGGGGTGATACTCTTTATCTGGCATGGAGGGCAACTTCACTTCCAGAAGAGATGTCCAGTGATTTTTTTTTCTTCTCCACTGTAGGCTGAGTAGGAGCATCACTTCCTAAGGTCAGAATATATGAAGCAAAAATTGTACTGCTGCCCTTAGCCCTGGTTTGGTAGATATAAGCACGTAAGCTGAGAGCAGCCACAGGTGTGGAGAAAAGAATATCTCTTCAAATAGCCAGCCTTTTTTTCCCTTTCAGAGCAATAGCTAGAGGTTATTGTGGAAAATCTCCCATTTGAGCAGTTACAAATAATTGAGAAAATAAGTTGGATAATTATTCCTTTTACTAAGATTTAAAATTTCCTCTTTTTTTTTTTTTCCTCTGTCTGGTACTTTTCCGGGTACATTTGAGTTCCAATTTGGGTGCTTCTGAAATGCCTGGATGTTTTGTGCTGCTAAAATTATATGTGTCTAAAAATGTTATCAGTTATGACATTTATGTATAAGCTTACTTGGACTTAGGCTAGCAAATTTCTGCAACTGAAGTTTCCTTCTCCCCCCATAACCATTTCCACAGACATGGCATTTGAGGTAAAGGTAAGAAATAAAATAATCCGGGGCACTTTTAACCTACAAGTAGAGGACTCTCTCTTGAGAACTTTGCTTCAGTCTTGTCAGCAAAGAATACTGGGATTTTGTTGCCATAGTTTCAGTGAAAAATTTGACCTTAGCTACAATAACATACAGTTAGAGAGAACCAGCTAATCGGTTTTCTAAAATTAGTATTCTCTAGTACATAAACCAGTAGGAACAGAATATTTAATTCAGTATTACATGAGGCTATAGAAGCCCAAGGGAATGCAGTCCTTTGGTCTGGGCAAAGGAGAGGGAGGAAATCCATGACCCTTTTTGCCCAGTCTTTTCCAAGCTACAAGGGCTATACTTTTTTTTTTCTTAATATTAGCATTAATTTTATTTTCAGATCTTTTAGGAATAAACTTCTATAGTCTGCTGCAAGCAAACCAAAACATACAGGGTTCTTTCCAGTTGTAGCCCACAGGGTACAGCCAGCAAGGTATGAAAATGATGTTAGTCCATGGTTCTCCAAGGACATGTGTTGGTGTCCTGTAGTATGCTTGGTGTGAAGTAAAGTTGTTTTCTATCTGAAATCTAGGCATTTTTGAGCAACTGGTTTGCTTAGTTTTGTTCCTTTGAAAGCTTAATGTGTCATTACATAGAGCCAACTTCTCTGTGTTCTGAGTACAGCTGTGTTCCGCTTCCTCTGACTCCATAGTCCATTAGTCATTGAGTGCTCATGTAGCACCAAAGATCTGCCTGTGGATTATGTAAAATTTGTATTTCTAGCTAACTGCCTATTAAGAACTCCTACAATAGCAGTCTTTCTGGTGATGCTTGAAAATGTCATTAATATTGTGTCACATTGAAAACTGTAGCATCATTTCTGGAGTATAGTGATTTCCAAGCTTTGTGGTTTCACTGTAGGCCCTTCACTGAAATGCTTCTGCCATTTTCCCATCATTCGCCATGGATGCTGTAGAGGAGCACTTGGGTTCAGTTGGTTGCCAGGTATATCGCTGATTGAAAATATTACCCTGGGTTTTGTTAAATTTATATGGCTACAGCTGCATGTCAGTTATACATTGATAGCTTTTTGTTTGCAGTTTTATAATATAGCTTTTTAATTTGGCTATTAGATGATTACTTAATAGAATAGGATATATTTAAAGAAAGATAAATATTTGAACTTTTTAGGAAGAAAAAATGTTTTCATTTTCTATAGTGGCATCTTAATGATTACAATGGTGAGCATGTCATTGGCAAAAGTTAGAAACACAGCCCCAAAGGTCAGTGGATAATACAGGCTTCTTGACTGCTTACAAAGTCCTCTACCTGAATGAACAGACTTATCTCTGCTTTTAAAGAATTTTTAGTATTATGTGACTTGAGTGAGACCTAATACCTTATGTATTTCTCTTGGAGAATTTAGATCCCAGATACACTTTCATTCCCGTGATTTGCATTGTTTCTGTCATTTTTATCAGGTCACTGTGCCCAAATAATTTGAATTTATCCTAATAATAACTGAGGAAAAATGGAGTAAAACAGCTTGATGGGAAAGTGACAGTATGCATTTTAAAATACTTCTACATCTATTAATGTAGATGATGTAGTTGGTTTAGTAAGTATCAATGAAGAGGTTGAATGTATTAGGTTGGTTGGTAAAGTGCTGAACTGCTTAGCATTCTTGATTTTTAAGTAGGTCAGCTAGACCAAACAAAAGGAACATTTTATTGGATCAGTCAGCCCCAATGGATTGTGTGAAGGAAGGGATTCTGGGGGCAAATGGGAATGGTCAGATGGAAGCGCTCGACTATCTTCAGCAGCCCATCTGATCTCTTCTCTGTCTGTATCTTTTGCTTTGTTGTCTTTACCTGTCCTTTTCTGGTTTGCACTGCATTCTTAAAATGGGTTGTGGAGGGTCCCTATATTTTTGTTCTCTAGGAGATTCATGTGACATTGGAATTGTTCATCCTTGATTGTTGAGTAAAACCTGTGGGAAAGTAGTCATCTAAGTTACTTTGTTTGTGTCAAAATTAATTACAGATAAAGATTCTTTATGTGTTTAAAGAAGAATTTCTTTTTCGATCAGTATTCTCAGTTCTAATTTTCTAAAAATTTACTCATATCATCCTAACTCTTTAGAGCTATCTTGTCCTTTTATCTTGTTAATCCTAAAGGGAAGTAGTTTGGTCCTTCAGATAGGCTGAGTCCCCCACCCTATCCTTCTCCAGAATCTGTGGATGCATTACCTTTTATAAAAAGGATTTAGGAAGTGTGATTAAGTAGAGAATATTGAAATGGGGAGATTACTTTGAATTTTCCTGCGTAATCACAAAGATCCTTATAATGTGAAGTTGGAGGATTAGAGTTGGTGCATGTGAAGAGGGAAACGCAGAGGTCAGAGTGATATGGCATAAACACAGTATGCAGGTAGCTGCAGTAGGCAAGGAAGTAGATTGTGATCAGAACCTACAGAGGAATGCTCTCCTGACACCTTAATTTTAGTCTTCTACTGCTCTCACATCAAAGTAGATTTCAGTAATTATAGCATCAGTAGAAACAGAATAATATCCGTAATATGATTTGTGTATTTTTTTTCTGGATAAGTATTGATCCTTTTTTTTTTTTTTTTTTTTTTTTTTTTTTTTTTTTTTTTTTTTTTTTTTTTTTTTTTTTTTTTTTTTTTTTTTTTTTTTTTTTTTTTTTTTTTTTTTGCCTTACTACTTTTTTTCAAAGAAACAAATTTTGGCTTCACTATTCCTTTTATTGTAGGTTTGTTTTGAAGTTCACCAATCTGATCCCCCACCCATCTTCCATTTCTTTGAATTCTTCTTTTATTGCTTTCTTAAACTGGATAATTAATTTACAAATATTGACAATTCTTAAATTTTAATGTTAAGGGTCTTAAGCTATACATGCTTTTAAAATATTGCTTTAGTCACATATGGCACTTCTTAACATATAGGATTTTCTGTTCTCATTGGATTATTATTTTCATATAATTGTAAATATGTAATTTATTATGCCCATGAGCTATTTAGATATATCTTACATTTTAAATTATATAAATGTTTTCAGTTTTATTTGTTTTGTTTTGTTTGTTTCACTGCTACTCCATATGGAATCCAAGAGCCTGGAATATGCTAAGCACCTCAGCCCCAGACCACAGAATGTTTGATTGAGCACTCCTTAAAACCTGAGCATCTTGCTTTATGATCTCATGCGATCAGGCTCTACACATGCTCTACTGTGTGTGAGAGAGTATGTAATACAGTCTGGGTGCAATGTGCTTTGTCTGAGTTCATTGTTTGTTTTTTTTTTTTTTTTTTTTTTTTTTTTTTTTTTTTTTTTTTTGTCTGCTTAATCTATCAGTTGTTGGAAGATGTATGTGAAGATTGTCTCCCATTACTTTTGGGGGCCTGCAGATCTATATGGTGCTGATTCTATGAACCTGTATATGTGTTAAAAGCTGTAGAACTATATGCCAGGGCAAAAGTGGGTTTTACAAGTAAACATTTTGAAAAGAATAAAAAAATTACCAGTTAACAGCTGGTTTGCAATTTTGCCTTGTAGCTTTAAAAACAAAAAAAAATCTTTTTTTAATTTTCAGTACTGGAGAATTAAACACAGGGTCTTCATACTGAGTTATATCTCTAGCCCTTTTTATTTTATATTGTTTTTTATTTTGAAACAGGGCCTCCCTAAGATGCCCAAACTGGGTTGGAACTTGTGGTCCTTCTGCCTCAGTCTCCCAGATTGCTATAGTTACAGTTTTGAGTCACCATATTTCACTCCTTTAACATTTAAATTATCTGTCATTATTTTTAATGATATCTCTCATAAACAGTACACAGTTAGATCTTTTAAAACTATCCTGTCTGGGCTGGGGAGATAGCTTGGCAGTCTGAGCTCCTGCCTGGCATGCACAAGGATCTGAGTTCTATCCCCTGTACTGCACGCTGCGCCAGCCCCAAAACCAAGTGTTGTGGTACACTCCTGTATTCCCAGCACTGGGAAGGTTGAACTGTGTAGTGAAGCCCTGTATCAAATAAATAAATATATTTGTATTCTTAATCTTAGTTTGTGATTTTTACCTCTATAGCTACATCCCTTTTTTCCCCTTGCCTTGACTTTCTAAAGTTTCTTTAAAGCTTTATTTTTTAGTTTCATTTTTTTCCCCTTTGGTCATTCAGGTTATATTTTATGTGTTTATTTTATGGTTATCCATGGTATTTTCTTTTCTTTTTTAAATTGTACTTAAGCCTTTTATTTTTTTATACATGATATTTTAATGTGAATATTTAAAGCATAAAGTTAATGACTACCAGTCTCTGTTACAGTATCTGAACATTAAATTATTTAAACTATTACCCTCGGGGCCAGAGAGATAGCATGAAATAAGTGCTTGCCTGGCAAGTGTAAGGTCCTGAGTTCAATCCTCAGTTCCACAGGAAAAAACAAAACAAAACCTATCACCCTCTCTCAGTATATGGTCTTGCTGTTCATGTGATACTGCTCAGTTTTTAATTTATACTTAGGTTTAATTATATATGTGTGTCTGTATATTTTGCAAGTTTAAATTGATATGCATGGTAATCTGAGTTTACCTAATCCTTCTATCTCAAATAATTTTGTTTCTCCCTCAGGAACTACCATTAGAATTTGGAGAATCTGTGGTAAACTTAATTTGTGTGAAAGTAGGTACTTTGAGTTGTTTTTCTGAATGCTTCATTTTTATTCTCAGGTGATCAGAGGATCATAGCTTGAAGAATGCGTTCTTAGCCTTGCTAGCTCTTTATTGATTTGGCTTCTATTATTTCTATTAAATGGTTCCTGTCAAAAGCAATAGGCTGCCGGGCGTGGTGGCGCACACCTGTAATCCCAGCACTGGGGAGGCTGAGGCAGGAGGATTGGTGTGAGTTCGAGACTAGCCTGGACTACAAAAGTGAGCTCAAGGCCAGCCTGAACTGCATAGCGAGACCCTGTCTCAAAAAGACAGAAAAAAAAAAAAAAAAAAAAAAAAA